>JARYGA010060290.1:0-26413 GCA_030545235.1 Helianthus tuberosus
TTCCAAATTACCTGGTGAAAGAATCAGACTAATAGTGAAGTTTAATAACACAAATTTCTACTAACTAGATGGATGATATTTCAAACTTAGCCGTGAAATTTTAGTACTCAGTTTTTCGATAAAAAAACTAATCATTTGTCAGTTTTCTTCATCTTTTATAAATAGTTTTAGAAAAAAATGATATATAGGAGGCCTTATTGAGTTAAGTTGAATACATGTGTTGGCTACACATGCCCTACTTACAAATTTTAATCTATTGTGCTTCTCCTTCATAGTACTATAAGCTAGTAAGCAAAGAAAAAAAATTGAAAAATTAAATGAGAGATTCCTCAGATAGCCCGATTAAGTGTTTATTCAACTAAATATTTGTTGCTTATAACATGAATTTAATTATACTTACTGAAACATGTCCATGGTCACTCAATGAAAACTGTTGGCCACTCAATTGCGTTGTTAGATCTAGTCGTTTACCCGCGCGTTGCGGCGGAAAACATATCACTTAGGTTGGTGAGTTTAGGGCTATGTACGGGGAGGTTTTGAGCCATAACCAAACCAAATTTGCGATGCAACTGTGACGACAATTTACAATGCAATACTCGTTTTGTGTTAGTTTATCAATCTTCCCATGGCATATTGTATAGTAGTTTGTTACTTTATCAATCATTTATTTGGATTTTCGGTACCGGGTGGTACCAAGCTCATCCCTACGTTCGAGTCTGAATTCAGGTTGATTTGAATTTGATGATTTAAAGTAAAAATCTAACATCTAAAATTTAAAAAGAAGAAATGACTCCAATAAAAAATGCCAAAAATTTTCGCAAAACATGCAAATAATCCACAAAAATGCAGCCATAACAACAAAATAATACCAACTATATCTTTTTTCAGCGTAGTAATTAAACACGTCATGTCTTAAAAGAAGTCCACAATAGTTATTAAAAAGAAGCATTGTTCCCTTGGAGTTGCATTTGTAATGGAGTTTTTTCCGTTGGTTAATTTGACACTTGGACGCTTGGATCCTTGAAGCTTAACTCTTTCCATTGTTCAAGAGAAAGTTGACTAATACAATCCCACGTCATAGCTGCAGCTCGAGCTCAATGTCAGATCCATGGAAATCCTATTACCTTCACATCTTCAATAAGCTTTGATAAAAAAAACCATACCTCAGCTCTCACGGCTTCAATAAACAAATGGTGTTGCTCTACATACTTCACATCATTAGTGGCTGCCATGCCTTCAAGATAGGTATGGAGATGGTCTTTAGGACCTGCAAGAAGAACCAACAATTTTGTAAATAGTTATTAAATTACATATAAATAAAACAGTTGTTTAATAATCTATATATCTTAAATGAAAAGGTCGCCACCAACCAAAAACAACCATAGACTTTTAACCTTTATCACTTCTTACCCTTAAACTTTTAACATGAAATACTATTAACCTTCATCTTTCACTTCTAACTGTTGTCAATTAAAAACCTTGACCCGCCAACATTTTCTATTTAATAACTTGATACCTCATTTTGTTTAAATTACTTTTACGACTTTACACCGCAACGTGTGACACACTATTATACTTTCCTTTATCTATGCCTAACTACGTTAATGTGTTTGCGGCATAGTATGAGCTTAGTGTTTTTTTGTTTCAACTGGTGTAAGTTTTTTTAATTTGGGGGTATCACATAAAAAGGCATAAGTATTGAAACCGCAGATGCAACATAATTAAAAATTCAACAAATATACACAAAATCCAGCAGTGAATCATAACCAATCTAAAATACTAAAGAGTAACGGGTCAACCTGTCCCAATAAAGACACATTTTGGCATGAACTTGTTTTGACCCATTTACCCAACAAAAAAATTCTGAGCAAAATATGCCGGTCAAAATGGGCACAAAAAAGATTCCATATGATCTACAAGAAACATGCATTGATCTTCACCCTTCGCTTGCAAACAATAAGTACAAATAAGAAGGTATAAGCGGCTCAGAGTTGCTCAGCCACTTGAATTATTTTATTCTAATAATAAAGTTTTTGTAACCATGATTAACGCACTAATTATTAACTAAAAGCTTTAAAGTTTGAAACAAAGTGTTTGTTATTATACTCACGCCGCCCCTATGACATGGCCATTTTAACATGTTACCCAACCCGTCCATCTTGCCGCCTCTAAAGAGAAGGTTTAACCCAAACCAAATGCACACCAAGCTACAGTTTTGCAAAATAAATAAACACAAATATCATTAGTTTGTTGGGTGGATCATACTCTATATCTCTTGTATGCATGATTTCAATTTAATGCAACTTTAACGGCTTTCAACAATAATTTAAGAATTTTTGGTGAAATGACCTTGTCCCTCGTATCCCACAATTTTCTAATGTAGATTATCAAAATGTAGGCCAGTTTTAACTAAAATGGGGCATTTTGGCCAAAATGAGCCTTTTTAACAAACTGGAGTCACAATTTGTTTGAATTCAAAACTTTCTTTTTGCTGGTGATTTGGCCCCCATGACCGGAAATCCACCGCTAATCCAGATAGCATGGCAACAACTTTACCATTGCTTCAACGATCACCCCTAAAAAAATATATAAATGATTTTTAATTATCAAACCTGATACTGCTGAGGTTGAGGTTGAGGCAGTGGAACTGCAGTGGCTGTTGGACTTGAGGGTATACACCATATCCGGCATAGCCTCCATAGTACATGGTAGCGGGATTGGTCTCTGTCCAAGAACCGGAATGTCCTGATACCGGTTCTGCATAACAATGACAACGCGTTAACAAAAATTCATTTAGATTTTACTAACATATAAAAACTTTAGACGTGTTTGGGTGCTTTTTTGAATCCATAAAGAATAATCAGTCTTGAATAAGCAAATCTCAAAACTGCTTATTTCACCCTCATTCACTTGTTCGATGTCACCATATTGAATAGTGTTGTATAGGTCTCCATATAATAACGGTTCCAAAATTCCTAAAAAAATAAAACTAACTTATGAATACCGGAAAATTGAAAAAAAAAATATGCTCGCATTAATTCAGAAGTTAAGTACTTCACCAGGTTGTTGAACCTCATCAGAATATTTTGATAGGCTGAGATCACCCAATTCTAGCAAATGATCCCAAGCGAATTTAGCGGAGGTGCGTATATACATTTTGGCATAAGTTCGTGATCCATAGGCAAGTTGAATAGCATGCAAAGCCTGAGCATTCTTCCTTTGCCATTCTTGTGATTCTTCTTCCTCCTTAGATGCAGCTTCTCTAGAGACCAAATCCCATAAGCCTTGATCAATTAGATAGCTTTTTAAACATGTTTTCCAAAAGTCAGAGTTTTCTTCTTTAAATACTTCCGGTACAATCCCAGTCATAGCCATAGCTTGCTTGCCTATTATATATGTAGTGAAAAAATAGAAAATTTGTTAAGAAAGATACAATTGATATGTAATAACAATAGACTCTCACAAGTCTGCCCATTCACAAATCACAAGCTATATATTTATACGTACTCCAAGTAGGGTAGACTTATGTTCCACTCTTTGAAAAATCAAAACAATTTAAGGGATAGTTAGGAAACTCGACAATTGTGAATGTTGGTCGTCAGCCACATTTGTGATGATAAATTAAAAACTTCTGTGGGTACTCAAATTTCACGACCTATTCACGACAACTCTTAGCGCCTATAATTTTCATCTGAAATGTTGCGACTGGGTTGGTAGCATATATATATAGATGTGACCAGCTCCACAACGGTCCACTGCCGCTACGGTAGGCACCAGCTGCCGGACCTTTTCCAGAATTCATTATACATAGCCGCAAAATGAAATTCGAACCCCCCAACAGATTACAATCACCACCTGCAAAAGACCAAAAAATTATTTAACAGAAATGCTGGTTGCGATATCATGTAAGCATTCACCACCACCCGCCCCCCATTAATTTTTTTTACCGACTAAAAATTTTTTGTCAACAGTATTAATTAATGTATTTTATTTTATTTTTGTTAAATCGGCTCGGATTTGGCTATTGGACCGTTTTGGCTGCAACACGGGTTGCAAGTGAAAAACATCACACTTGCCGTCCTTGTTTATGACACGCTAAGCAACGCCCTTTACCACAACCATAATAACCTTCAGGAACAAAAAAATAAGTAACCTCTTTTATGACACGCTAAGCAACGCCCTTTACCAAACCCGCTACTATTCGGTACCTTTTGGCCACCGATTTCAGGCGCCTAATACAACCAACTTGGCTGCCAGAAATATCACGTATCATCGCTGCTCCGTGCGCCTTGACTTGGTCTCGAAACCATTCCCCAAACACAAAACACTGCCATCTAATCCATTGCCCTTTTCTGGCTGCTTAATGTCGCGGTTCAACCATTTTTTGGTTAGCTTTATTTTTATCCAAATCAAATAGCAAAAATTCAACCATTTTGTATGCATAAGCGTAGGTGCCAAATTAGACATTCTTGCCTACAAATAAAACAAATACATGCCTGAAGAAAAAAAAATCAACTTATCAAGATTATTTTGATATGGTGTTGAGTAAATTAGAATTGCTCCAAGCAAGTCAACCTGTTATAGATGACCTGGTCATCAGCAAAAGGTGTTCCCTTTTCACGATGAAAGAAGTGATGAAGGATGTTTGGTCTGCTATTGTTGTTGTCAAACAATACATGTTCGTGTTGGGGTTAATGGGTCAAATAAGTGAACTCAAAAGAGAAAGATGCATAGTTATTGGGTAAAGTAACTGGACTTTTGGCATAACTCAATTTTTTTGAGTTTCTTTTGTACGCTGCAGTAAAGATGATATAAATTTATTACAAAACTATATAAGCAAGAACATAGATTAATCATTTTACGAACTTTTAAGACAACTCATAATACTCACATTCCAACAAAAGTTGTATGAGCAATGGCACGTTACATCATAGCTTCCACTTCCAAGATCAAACTTGATGGCACAGTCACAGCCTGGAGCAAGACATCACTTTGTCTCTAATAGATTAGAACAAAAAAAGATCTTAGATTGTTGAAAGCAGAATACACAAAATAATAATCGTCAAGTGATACGGAAAACACTATCAGGAAGATCCATATTAACTCGAAAGCCAAAGGCCATGTGTAACACCCCAAAAACGGGTTTGGTAATCAAACCACGTTAATATTAATGACTTGGTAAAATACCGTTAGTGGTAAAATTTAACCCGGTGAATATTAGGACTTAAATAAATAATCCTAATATTAACTAAAAGGTGAATAAAAGCTTTTAAGGAAATAAAAAGGATAAAATACCCGAGTTAACGGGACCTAAAATAAACTTAGTCATAAATATTCCCGAACCCGCTAAGTTAACTAGGAATATTAAACCTAGTTAATAAGTGGGAATATTATTGAAAATAATTAGGTTGTGACCTAATTAATAACTAACCAAACACGAGGGACCAAGGCCGGGTAACTTGAAAATGGAATTATAAACTTAAAAACAAAACACAACACACACACAAGAGTGTGTGCGTGCGTGCGTGAGATGGAGCAGGAGACAAGCTCCATGGGAGCTAACCCTAAACTCAATAAATTCTTCAAATTGGAGGATCAATTGAAGGCCAAACTCGGATTTGAATGCGTAGAAACGATCACCAAGTCAAGGGGATCGTAAGGTATGTCGAATTTCTAACATTCATGAAGTTGTAAAAATTTGATAATCATCCTAATCGCGAATTGGGCATGAATTAGAGAAGCTATGGCTAGATTAGTGATGTATACTTGCTTAGGAAAGAAACCCTAAGTGAAAATCACACATAACATGCTATAGATTGATGAATTTGGTGAATTAACACACTTAGATAAGTGGGTTTTGATGTTATGATGAAATAGATGATATAGATATGCTTAGAATCATCATGCATGGTAAGTAATCAGGAAATACTTAAACAATTTGTAAGTTTGAGTATTTGATCATAAGTGATAGTGGTGAATTTTGATGTTAATCTTGGTAAAAATAACTAGTTATGAACTAGTTGTAAATGTGTAAAAATGTATGCACATTAGGTGTTTGTTAAAATGCCTAAATGAAAACTAAAGTGTTGAAATTAGAGTGAAAATGTGTATTTGAATAATATGGCAAGTTATATGAAATATGAAACAAGAAGAGTTCTAATCATCATGTTGATTTGAACTAATGTTGTAAATCGTGTGATCGAAAGTAGTTAACTTTAATAAGCTAAGTTAACTAATCATGAAGTTGAATAGTAGTTGCGACTTATGAAATAAGTGAGATGGAATAGTCGTGAATAATTATGACTAATCTAACCATCTTACAATTTACAATGATAGTTTGACGATTAACAAGCTAGGTGAAAGCTTGGGAACGAAGCGGGTCAAACGAAGCAAGAATGACGGAAAAGCATAATTTGGAAGTAAGGTAAGTATGGCTTACACTAGTCTTATATTTTAGAATATTCTCTTATCGTATTAGTTACGAATAAGATAAATACATAGTTGAGGTATAATGTTTCGGCGTGTAGACGTACCGAACAAGATAGTCGAGCATGACAAGAAACCATGTTGATGGGTTAAAAGGAGTTAACTCGGTAATTCGATCATTTTATGACAAATGGAAAATGAACCTTTAAATGGTTACCTTATATAGGGTAAACCAAAACAAACAATAAGAGTAAAACGGTAATTGGTCACGCGTCGACCATAACTATTGGTTTTAAAAGACACTTATGAAGTAAGCCTTAATAGGCCGAAAAGTGTTAAGAAATGAATTATAAGTAAAACGACCGCACGATGTAAATCGGAGCGAGTCATGTAGTCGAGATGAAAATACATGTCATCTCGCTAATATGATCAGTCATTTAGACCAAACGGGTCAAAGGGTGAAGATACCACCTTTTGATAATAGCGACTAATGATTCTTGTCGAGTTATATGATTTCAAGAATAAATGTAGAAATGATATTTGCATCGCTATTATTTAGCGAATATTATAGCAAGGCATTAAAACAGGTCAATACATTGACCCGAGCCAGGTATGTGTAATAGAGTAACTATTCATTTAGAACGTAAGGTTCAATGAGCATTAAATGAAGTCTTAGATAGACAATGGGTTACTTAAATGGGTAAAACGAACGTTTTAAAAGAGGGTCGTGGCGTTTCGAAAAGCATAATGACTTTTCGAACAAGATGATAACTCAAAAGAAGAATTATGGGTCAAACATGCTCTCAAAAGGCCTTGTCGTAATTGAAAGACTAAAAAGGACCAAAACGCCCTTGTTAACTAATTCGAACAAACAACCTTCAAAGGTTGTTTGGAAACGAGTTTTATGACTAGGTAAATACTTAGAATAAGTATAGAAGCTGAAAGAGGTATTATATTAGTCAAATGGCACTATTTGAGTTTTTTGCCGTAAAATAATGATTCGAGAGTTAAATTTGGTTTATATATATCACCACATTAAACCCACCATAAATACAGTTGTGGTGGGAGATTATAGGATAAGAAATGTGGTGATGGAATGCTAGAAGCAATCGAAAGCGATTTTAGGCGCGAAAGTGCTTAAATACCCCTAATGGGTCAAAATAAGCATACGAGCGAAAACGGGTTTAAATTGTGTAATATACCTGTGATTAGAACCTAAAATGGTAGATAACATTGATTTGAAGAAGTGTATGTGATATAGGAATCAAACAAATACGTTTGTTTGATAAAATGCATAAACGGGTTAAAATTCGGTAATAAGGTAACGAGTCGAAGGCTTAGAAGTCTCAAAATTTATTATGTTTGAATGTCAAATTTTAACTCCATATGATGGAGAATCAAATTACAATCACGTAGGAAGAAACGGTAGGTCAAACGGACAAGCAGATTGAAAGATACGAAAGTTTTCGTGTCAAAATCGGCAAAATGGAAGAATCTGATGCAGGGGCCACCGTAACTTACGGTGGGCACCGTAAGTTACGGTGGAGCCTGAAAGTGCTACGCCAGTTCTCTACTGACTTACGGTGGAAACATATTAAAACAGGGGCTACCGTAAACTACGGTATCCACCGTAATTTACGGTGGACCCTGTACAAAAATGTATTTTAATCAGTTTTGTTTCCCGGACTCGTTTAGATACGTTTTAAACCCCGTATGACTAAAGCATTTCATGTTTATGAAATGTAGGTACTCTTTGGATGCCGGAAGACGATCAAGCTCAACGAAGAACCGAACACGATAAAGATACATGCTTCCGCACATGGCATCGTCATAAATTTTTAAATGACGAATCTGATCACGTTATGTCGAATAACTTTTGATTTATGAAAAGTTTTAATAAATCCATATTTTTATAGTATGTGTAGTCTTAACTACACATCTAATTATTGGTATTTACATGTAAAACTGTTAAATAGAAACTAGGGTGTTACAAGTTGGTATCAGAGCCCTGGTTTAAGAGATTCAAGTGTGGTGGGAAAACTATGATTGGACTTAAACCTTATGCTCTTAATAAAGAATGGTGTTCGGTTCGATGCTTGATCGCAAATCCGGTAAGTGTATGTATGTTAATCGTTTAGAGTATTAAAGTGTTGTAAACGACACATAGGGTTATCGTGTAATACACGTTACCCCAATTAAACGATAGATATAGCTAACAAAGTTTCGTGCGTTGACACCTATAGTAGAAAATCCTTGTATTATGATACAGGTATTTAGTAAAGTTGACATTACTAACTTTTGTGAATGTCTTGATTGAAGGACACTTGCATTTAAAGATGACAAGAGTTGCACAAATTAAGGATATGATAGAGGAACGGTCCGAAGTATGACAAGAGGAGCATGCTCACCAAGGGCAAAATCGCGTAACGACCGCGAACAAGGTTAATGACAGGGAACGCCCGATGGGGCAAGCATTACCAGGTGCACACTTTTAAATATAATTGCATAAATAGCAATATGCAATAAACAAGTAGAGAATGATTGTTGGATAGGTAAATTAGAAACTTGGAAAAACCTGAATAGGAATAGATATCCAGGATATTATTTCCAAGAAAACTAAATAGAGGCGTTACTTACATAGGACGTGATGTGAAAACTATAAAAAGGTCGTGTATGTCATGTGTTAATCGCTTACTCTGGCCAAGTAAGTAGTGGCATATGATACCATGAGTTTCTTATAGCGGACACATTTACATCCGATGTAGTAAGGGCGGGGTGAATGGGACTAACTTAACAAGTACCCAAATGAATCAAATGAGCAAAATATTTGATAATAATGTAAACGCACAGCCGGGTGACGGAAGCGTATTACATTAGGAAAATGAGCCCGAGAGAAGGGACAAAGAAACATGTAAAATGATTAAGGTACGCATTGGGTTACTTACACTTGAACCCGGAGAAAGTAAACATGTAAAACGATTAAGGTACGCATTTGGGAGGGGGCGTACTTACACTCGAACCCGGAGAATGCAAACATGTAAAATGATTAGGATATGCTTTGGAGGGAGTGTACTTGCACTCGAACCCGGAAAATGCAAATATGCCTCTTAACGGGCCGTTTTTGTAAAACGTCAAACTTGAGGACAAAGACGGAATATAAAAATGAAGCAAGGTCTTAATGCATACTGGGAGGTATAATGTTTCGGCGTGTAGACGTACGGAACAAGATAGTCGAGCATGACAAGAAACCATGTTGATGGGTTAAAAGGAGTTAACTCGGTAATTCGATCATTTTATGACAAATGGAAAATGAACCTTTAAATGGTTACCTTATAGGGTAAACCAAAACAAACAATAAGAGTAAAACGGTAAATTGGTCACGCGTCGACCATAACTATTGGTTTTAAAAGACACTTATGAAGTAAGCCTTAATAGGCCGAAAAGTGTTAAGAAATGAATTATAAGTAAAACGACCGCACGATGTAAATCGGAGCGAGTCATGTAGTCGAGATGAAAATACATGTCATCTCGCTAATATGATCGGTCATTTACACCAAACGGGTCAAAGGGTGAAGATACCACCTTTTGATAATAGCGACTAATGATTCTTGTCGAGTTATATGATTTCAGGAATAAATGTAGAAATGATATTTGCATCGCTATTATTTAGCGAATATTATAGCAAGGCATTAAAACAGGTCAATACATTGACCCGAGCCAGGTATGTGTAATAGAGTAACTATTCATTTAGAACGTAAGGTTCAATGAGCATTAAATGAAGTCTTAGATAGACAATGGGTGACTTAAATGGGTAAACCGAATGTTTTAAAAGAGGGTCGTGGCGTTTCGAAAAGCATAATGACTTTTCGAACAAGATCATAAATCAAAAGAAGAATTATGGGTCAAACATGCTCTCAAAAGGCCTTGTCGTAATTGAAAGACTAAAAAGGACCAAAACGCCCTTGTTAGCTAATTCGAACAAACAACCTTCAAAGGTTGTTTGGAAACGAGTTTTATGACTAGATAAATACTTAGAATAAGTATAGAAGCTGAAAGAGGTATTATATTAGTCAAATGGCACTATTTGAGTTTTTGCCGTAAAATAATGATTCGAGAGGTAAAATTTGGTTTATATAGATCACCACATTAAACCCACCATAAATACAGTTGTGGTGGGAGATTATAGGATAAGAAATGTGGTGATGGAATGCTAGAAGCAATCGAAAGCGATTTTAGGCGCGAAAGTGCTTAAATACCCCTAACGGGTCAAAATAAGCATATGAGCGAAAACGGGTTTAAATTGTGTAATAAACCTGTGATTAGAACCTAAAATGGTAGATAACATTGATTTGAAGAAGTGTATGTGATATAGGAATCAAACAAATACGTTTGTTTGATAAAATGCATAAACGGGTTAAAATTCGGTAATAAGGTAACGAGTCGAAGGCTTAGAAGTCTCAAAATTTATTATGTTTGAATGTCGAATTTTAACTCCATATGATGGAGAATCAAATTACAATCACGTAGGAAGAAACGGTAGGTCAAACGGACAAGCGGATTGAAAGATACGAAAGTTTTCCTTTTCAAAATCGGCAAAATGGAAGAATCTGATGCAGGGGCAACCGTAAGTTACGGTGGAGCCTGAAAGTGCTACGCCAGTTCTCTACTGACTTACGGTGGAAACATATTAAAACAGGGGCTACCGTAAACTACGGTATCCACCGTAATTTACGGTGGAGCCTGTACAAAAATGTATTTTAATCAGTTTTGTTTCCCGGACTCGTTTAGATACGTTTTAAACCCCGTATGACTAAAGCATTTCATGTTTATGAAATGTAGGTACTCTTTGGATGCCGGAAGACGATCAAGCTCAACGAAGAACCGAACACGATAAAGATACATGCTTCTGCACATGGCATCGTCATAAATTTTTAAATGACGAATCTGATCACGTTATGTCGAATAACTTTTGATTTATGAAAAGTTTTAATAAATCCATATTTTTATAGTATGTGTAGTCTTAACTACACATCTAATTATTGGTATTTACATGTAAAACTGTTAAATAGAAACTAGGGTGTTACAAGTTGGTATCAGAGCCCTGGTTTAAGAGATTCAAGTACGGTGGGAAAACTATGCTTGGACTTAAACCTTATGCTCTTAATAAAGAATGGTGTTCGGTTCGATGCTTGATCGCAAATCCGGTAAGTGTATGTATGTTAATCATTTAGAGTATTAAAGTGTTGTAAACGACACATAGGGTTATCGTGTAATACACGTTACCCCAATTAAAGGATAGATATAGCTAACAAAGTTTCGTGCGTTGACACCTATAGTAGAAAATCCTTGTATTATGATACAGGTATTTAGTAAAGTTGACATTACTAACTTTTGTGAATGTCTTGATTGAAGGACACTTGCATTTAAAGATGACAAGAGTTGAACAAATTAAGGATATGATAGAGGAACGGTCCGAAGTATGACAAGAGGAGCATGCTCACCAAGGGCTAAATCGCGTAACGACCGCGAACAAGGTTAATGACAGGGAACGCCCGATGGGGCAAGCATTACCAGGTGCACGCTTTTAAATATAATTGCATAAATAGCAATATGCAATAAACAAGTAGATAATGATTGTTGGATAGGTAAATTAGAAACTTGGAAAAACCTGAATAGGAATAGATATCCAGGATATTATTTCCAAGAAAACTAAATAGAGGCGTTACTTACATAGGACGTGATGTGAAAACTATAAAAAGGTCGTGTATGTCATGTGTTAATCGCTTACTCTGGCCAAGTAAGTAGTGGCATATGATACCATGAGTTTCTTATAGCGGACACATTTACATCCGATGTAGTAAGGGCGGGGTGAATGGGACTAACTTAACAAGTACCCAAATGAATCAAATGAGCAAAATATTTGATAATAATGTAAACGCACAGCCGGGTGACGGAAGCGTATTACATTAGGAAAATGAGCCCGAGAGAAGGGACAAAGAAACATGTAAAATGATTAAGGTACGCATTGGGAGGGGGTGTGCTTACACTTGAACCCGGAGAAAGTAAACATGTAAAACGATTAAGGTACGCATTTGGGAGGGGGCGTACTTACACTCGAACCCGGAGAATGCAAACATGTAAAATGATTAGGATATGCTTTGGGAGGGAGTGTACTTGCACTCGAACCCGGAAAATGCAAATATGCCTCTTAACGGGCAGTTTTTGTAAAACGTCAAACTTGAGGACAAAGACGGAATATAAAAATGAAGCAAGGTCTTAATGCATACTGGGAGGGTTGCACCATGCCTATCCACATGTGGACAACTAATGAAACCAAAACTACAAATCCACAGTATACAATCTATCTAAATAAGTGAAGAAAGCCTGAAACGTCAACATATATTCTTCAAAATCGCATCGAACATTACCTAATCAAATTAAAAACAATAAGTGATAATAATCTGTATAATGAAAAAATACTTTAAATAATAAACATAAAACCAAAAAGTTGCTTATAAACAAAACATTAAGAGCCAAACATGAACCTTTCATATGTTGTAGAATCTGATCATAATATAATAGAATATATATGAATAACAACAAAAATATAAATAACAATAAAAAGTAGCAGGCTTACCTTTCTTATCTTGTGGTCATCCAACTATAGAGCTGAACAGAGTTTTGCTACTTGTGTAGAGTCTTTTGTTGCCTCAATTGCTAATTTACCTGCAATATCTTAATAACACACACATTAGGTTCCATTCCAACTCCTACTTATGATATCACGTACATCTACTCACAAACTTTGTCATACTAACATTCATTATTGTATAGATTTCAACATCAATATTCATCTTACAATTCAAGCCAAATTTGAGATTCCAATTAAAAACATTAAAACCCAAATCATCAACACGATATAATGTGACCTAAAATTCAAGCAATCTAGTTACAATTATCGACTTTACCTGATCATCAACTACAACAAGGGTTACGTATCTCGAGTAATCATCCCACCATTGGCATCCCCATCATAACCTAACATACAATTTTCATCATAAACTTCAGTAACAACTTTTATCTTAGATACAATAGAAAGTTGTTAATTAAAAGATCCCTAATAAATATTTGTTAAAACAAACCTTCAGTGATCAAGTAAATAAACCATTAGGGTTTCGACTCTAATAACTTGAAACAGAGGACAAATCGGAAATACATACCCACCTTGGTTGAGGGACCATGATTCATAGAAGATTAGAAAAAGAGTAATCAACAGAAGATCCAATCGATTGGCTTAGATTTTTCTTCGCATCGCCATTAGGATTTGAGTTTGAGAAATCGCCATTAGGGTTTGAGTTTGAGAAATCAACAGAAGATCCATTGGCTTATTTTTTTCTTCGCATTTAGGTTTGGACTTTGAGATATATGAATTTGAGAAAGATGAAACGTATACAGGCGAACAATTAGGGTTTGGATTGATTGGAGAGAGAGGAACAATTAGGGTTTGGATTGACTAAAATCAAAGGAGCGTGTGAAAGAAGAATGAAGGGATTCTGAGTAAGTAAGGAGAATTGAATGAGAATAGAGAGAATAGAGATAACTAGCGCTCAAAAATGAATTCTCTGGCTAAAGAGATATGCCACATAATGGTCAAATGGTCAACATTATTTTGCTTTAGTATAAGAGATTGATTTATAATGATAATGATATTTTTGAATTAAATTATATCAAATATTAACGAAGATTACCATAAGCTGGCACACAATCCTTACTTACGGATTTTATTTGCAAAACAAATAGTTAATTCATATTATTTGCAGAACAAATGATTTTGAAGGGGGTATATACCCAAATATGTTTTGTGGCTAAATTTGCAAAACAAATGATTTTGAAGGGTATATATATCCAAATATGTTTTGTGGCTAACAATATAAAAATAATTATGAAACTTCCTAAGAATTGATTACAAGCACTTTAAAAGCGGATTGAGTATTGATTACTATGAGCAAGAGATTTCAAGCTTGTGGGATGATTATCAAGTACGCCTACGTGTCTTATTATGCTATACAGACAAACAGTTTTCATTATTCAACATGTGTAATACATGAGACTATAAACTGGTGTCCTTATAGGATGTTTTAAAAATTATATATTATTAAAAATTAATAGAAATCTTGTATGTTTTTTAGAATCGGTGTTGAAGGGGCTAACCCAAGATCAAGGGTGTTCAAAATTCGATTTAGATTCGAAAAATTCAAAATTTGACTTAATTCGATTTGATTATCAAGAATTCAAATTCGATTCAATTCGAATTGGAGTCGAATAAATCGGTTACGAATTTATAATTTTAAATTTGATTCATGTCAAAAATTCGTATTCAAATTCAAACTATATATATTTATCTATTATATTTATATATAATACACACATATAACTTTAATTTGGGCTATAGTATAAATTAATATGTAAATTTAATCTAAATCCTAAAATATCTCACTAATAAGCCTAAATAGCCCATAAGAAAGTTATATTTTTTAAATGAATTTGAATCGAAACAAATTTATTCGAATTTATCCAAATTCGAATTGATGTTTTAATTCGAATATGAATTTGAATCGAATTGGCCATTTTTCTAATCAAATTCGAATCGAATTCGAATTCAAGCAAAAAAAGTCATTCCAAAGTTTTAATTTGAGTAATTTGAAAATCGTTATTCGATTCAATGAATACCCCTACCCTAGATTATTGAATCCGATTATTAATCTGATTACTTGAGATATAACCATAGTGACATATTAATAGAAAATAAAGTTACCATCATATTTATTATTATTTTATTTTATTATTCATTTTAACAATGACATTATACGCAAAACAAATGCAAAGATAACAATCATGGATAGCTAACAACAAGTTTAAGGGAATTTTTCTTGTGAAGAACAAATCCGGGAGTCGTCAATGTGTCAATGTCCTCTCTCTTCATCCCATTAGGCAAGCTCCACTCGAACGCGTAGATAAGATTCGAAAGGATCAATTCCAATGTCGTAGCTCCAAGTAACATGCCAGGGCACCCTCTTCGACCTGATCCAAACGGGATGAACTCGAAGTCCGAACCTTTGTAATCGATACTACTTCTCATAAACCTTTCTGGCTCAAACTCATTAGGGTTTTCCCAACTATTAGGGTCACGCCCAATGGCCCACACATTGACATAAACCAAAGTCTTTTTTGGAATCGTGTACCTGGCTAAAACACATTTATCAATGGTTTCATGTGGTATCAAAAGAGGTGCAACCGGGTATAATCTGAGTGATTCTTTTATTACTGCCTTTAGATAATCAAGCTTTTGTAGGTCATCCTCATCAACCTTCCCTTTGTTTCCAACAACATTTCTTACCTCTTGTTGAACCTTTTTCAAAGCTTTTGGATTCTTAATGAGCATTGTCATAGCCCAAACCACGGTTGATGCAACTGTCTCGGTACCTGCCAAAAAAATATCCTGCAAAATAGTGTTTGTGAGTGTGACTAAATGCTAAGGGTATAAACAATTCAAGCAGCTATTTATCATTGGTTTCACTCGATATCACCATGCTAATTGCTAAATGATGTGTTAAACAAGCTAAATGATGTGTTAAACAAGCTGGAGCCTAAAAATAAGATTGTTTAAAAAATAAGCATGAGCCCAAAATGCATGATCGAGCTCGGGTAGACTCAAGAGCCTATTATTAATACATTTATTGTTTTATAAATATTAATATCATTTGTATTACTATATATAAATACTGATAAAATAACTAAATTTTATATATCCCCCACTTGTGGCCTAGTGGTAGGAGACTTGGGTTTTCTAATAGAGACTCAACTTCAATTCCCACTTGTGTCATGTTGGGGTGGATATTGGGCAATGATGGTGACAAACCCACCGAGGGGGGTTCGATCCTGAGCCGCACCCGGTTTTCATCCAGCTGTTACTTCATCGAGGCGTCTCGTGTGGAGGCAGTACGGTTTCCGGGGGAACGCCGTAACCAAGTCTGACTAACCCAGCGCAGGCCCGATTAAGACAACGTAGTCTGGGCAGATCTTGGCTAGGGCCGCCATTTAGGCGGTGTGACATTGGGTGACTCAAATATATGAAAAAGTATATCGTACATTACGGCTTAACGTACTTCACGTACGACACGTGCGTAATTTGTTCTATAACATGCGTGATTAATGTTTTTAATATGCGTGATTATTGTGTTTCAACATGCGTGATTTTGGATTTTTGAGTTATAACGTGCGTGATTTTAAAATGAACGTGCGTAATTACCTGTCGTACGTGATGTACGTTAAGCCGTAATGTACGTTAACCTTCCTCTATATATATAGGGTTAGGGTAAAATGAAAACTCTTACAAGTTGTGAGAACTTAGAGAAATCGGCCTTACGAAAGGTTTTTTCAAAACTTTTTTTTTTTTTTACCAAAAATCTTAAAAAATCAACTTTTCCAAAAAAAAGTTTTTGTTGATTTACACCACCCGTAGAAAATGTTTACAACTGGTGTAAATGTTGGAGTTTTTTACAACAAGTGTAAAGGGCTTGAAAACGTCACTTCAAAGTTTTTTTACAGCCGTGTTTGTAATATCTTAATCTAGGTGTGTGCATAAAATGGGGGAAAACTCGCACGGAAAGCCGGAGTTCTCTAAATTCTCACAACTCTTAGGAGTTTTCACTTGATTCAAATCCTATATATAAATATATATAAATATAGCTATAAAGGTAGATCAATGAATTAATTACTAATTAACGAGGTAGGCCTGAGAGCTTGAGCTTGAAAAAATATGCATAAGCTGAGTACGAGCTTTAAAAATATAGATCAAGCTTTCGCAAGTCTAACGAGTTGTGCAAGCTCGACTTGAGCTTGAAAAAATATGCACAAGCTGAGTACGAGCTTTAGAAATATAAATCAAGCTTTCGTAAGTCTAACGAGCTGTTTAGGCTCGACTTGACTCATTGACACTACTACATGCTAAAATGTATTGTATTCTTTAAATGAGTTAACTGTCATTTTCGTTCCTGTGGTTTGGTCACTTTGGCCATTTCAGTCCATTTTTCAAAAATGCGCCATTTTCCTCCCTGACGTTCTGGAAAGGTGCCATTTCAGTCCAAAAATCATAACCCAGTTAAGTCAGTTTGTAAATAAGGACTGATTGTGTAAATTTGTAACATAAAGGACCATTTAAGTAAAATGTATAAATATTTATATAATTATAAAATATATAATATATATATAATGTATACACACACTCTCTCTCTACTCTCTCTCTCTATGCTCTGCAATCACCACCACCGTCGCCGGAACCGGAGCTCCGGTGGTCACCACCGCCGCCGCCACTGTAAATATATATATATATATATATATATTTTATAATTATATAAATATTTATATAATTATATAATTATATAAATATTAAGATGTACGTTTCCATTGAAGCACAACTTTATAACTTCGTTAATCAGAGATTCATTTTAAACTTTATTTCACACATTATACTACACATAAACATATTCATTATCATTAATATAACTATCTTCGCACACCCGGTTTCTATTTATATGTTGATGCTTCGTGATTATTACACTTGCACACTTAATACATTATCATCATCTCTAACAATATTACAATCGTGCATGGTTGTACATAGAGCATGAACAGTTGTACATTCAAAAGAGAAAACCCAGTTCTTCACATAATCATTTTTATTATTTACCCAACCATCATATTTAAACATCATTCAGCTTTACACAGTGTTTACATCTTAACATATACTCAGGTATAATCATCTATCATCAACTTCTTTTGTTTCATCATAGTTTTAATGAACAGTACATCAATATGAACCAAGCAACATCAAGCATCAAATGTTAACAGATTCATACGGTTTCATTACCAACATTCATTCATGCTTATCATGTGTCACAGTTTAAAACAATATTCAGAAGATCCAACTTATACCAGTACATATCATCATTAAGCACACAAACAAAGACGGCGTTCTAACCTGGTTCCGATGCCGTAAAAGAATGCGTTAAGAAAAGAGATAAACGGAATTCCGAGTCAGAGAGTCGCGAGCTACCGGAGGTTGAATGGAGAGCACGGTGTCGTCGGAGTTTGATCGGAGGAGAAGGAGCTTGGTCGGAGAAGAAAGGCGGCTGAGTATGTTTACGAGAAAGGTGTCATCGTCGTCGAGCAGCTTTGATCGGAGGTGAGGGTATTTGGGTTGCTGGTTGTTTTAGACCGGTGGTTCCGGCGGCGGTGGTGGTGATTGCAGAGCATAGAGAGAGAGAGTAGAGAGAGAGTGTGTATACATTATATATATATATATATTATATATTTTATAATTATATAAATATTTATACATTTTACTTAAATGGTCCTTTATGTTACAAATTTACACAATCAGTCCTTATTTACAAACTGACTTAACTGGGTTATGATTTTTGGACTGAAATGGCACATTTCCAGAACGCCGGGGAGGAAAATGACGCATTTTTGAAAAATGGACTGAAATGGCCAAAGTGACCAAACCATAGGGACGAAAATGGCAGTTAACTCTCTTTAAATCTTTAAACCTACCATAAGTATTGCTTTGATGTGGTCGAAAGTGAGACCAAATGAACACGAATCGTCCTTCTTTAGCCGAAGTAAGATGTCCACAATATCATCTTGCAGTTTGGGTCCCTTGGGATTCAAATGCTTGTCAACAAGATCTTGGTAAAACACATCCATATCGTTGAAGTTCTTCTCTAGCCTAGCCATGCTTCCATTTAGATGATCAAGCCACCCCATCAATGGGAAATGATCCCGAAAATAGAAGTTAACCAACACCGCTTGACACTCCAAAAGAAGCTCATGGAATCGGCTCATTTCCTGTCCTTGCCTCATACCATAAGCGACTCTACAAATAATTGTACTTGTAAGAGTCATTATAGTCTCGTTTAAATTAACCACTACTTCAGGTGAACCTGGAGTAGTGATTTGAGATATTATCCTTTTGATCGTGAGGAAAACTTCTTCCTCACGATCAAAACGAAAAGATTGCACCTTTTTCGACGTGAACAGATGAAGGGTGCAAATCTTTCTCATTTCTCGCCAATAGTCATTATAAGGCGTCAAAACCAAACCCTTGTAGCCATAAGTGATCTTTTGCTGTCCCGTGAATACCGGCCTACTACAAAAGATCACATCATTCGTTTTCAGGACTTCTTTTGCCATTTGTGCTGAAGAAACAACTACCACTTTGACCCGACCAAGCCGTAAGGACATGAGTGGACCGTAGCGTTTTGATAGTTGCCATAGGTGGTCGGAAAGGTGGTTGGTGTGTAGTTGGTGCAAGTTTCCGATTATAGGAAGCCCTGAAGGACCTGGTGGAAGATTTGATCTTAAGCTTTTAAGTTTAGCAAGGATGGACACCAGGATTAGCGCCAGGACTGCTGATATAATTATCACAAACTCAACCATTTTTACATTCATATGAAAACTTTGGTACTAACTTATATAATGGAGGTGGTCCCAATTTACATTCAATTTACATGTGGGTCGTACCTTGTACTTCTTATTTTGTCTCGTTCAATAATGTGGTAGCTACAATATATAATTATCTCGTGGGGAAAATAGCCGGTTCATGTCCTCTTGGAACGGGGTATCATGTGTGGGATGAGTCTTGACGCTTCAGAAATTCTCCAAAAAAACACATCCTGTGCATGATGCCTCGCTTGAAAGACTCATCTCAAGCATGGGATGAGTCTTTCAAGCGAGGCATCATGCACATGATGTGTTTGGAGAATTTCTGAAGCGTCTGGCGAGTTGCAGGTTTCCAGCAATGAAATCTGAAGACACTATTAAACAAGAAAACGAAGAACTAGAACAATGGAAGAGAATTATTATTACGACAAGATAATCGTCTTCAATCGGAAGTTCAAGATCACCGAACGTAAGCCACCGCCAGACGTCACTGACGCCTTCAGATCCTGCACCGACAGAGACTCCCAGATGTCGCCGGATCACTTCTGACGGTTTTTAATCGAGTTCAAGCGACAAGAACATACCACAATCAACGACTCGTGTTTAATGTTTTATTTATGTGATAGCGTAGGATTAATTCAAAGTTACACACATGATATAAAACCGAAGAATCATAATCTCATGGGATGCTTTTTGTTGCTTCATTCATGTTTAGCTAATGCACTTTATGCTTCTTTAGTCATATTTTGATATATAAGAATAATATAAGCAGACGTTTAAATTAGTTCTTATTAATAGATTATAAGTATTACAAGTGTCTTTTATGAATAATCATATAAAAACAAGCTTAATGTGAAAACAAATGGAGGTGGAAACGAGTAGTGGCGGATCTAAGAACTTTTTTACTGAGTTCCTTTTGTTAGATTCTCACTAATTCACACTATTTTTTCGGTGGAGGTATCCACACATCCCCCAAAAGTATTTACACATCCCCTAACCCTAAATGACCCTCATTGCCCAATGCATCTCAAACTGGCCCTACCCATACGCCCTCATTGCCCAATACGTTTGAAAATTGTCCCTACCATCTAATTAATGCCAATCATTGGGTGTCAGCCAATGATTACCAATGATTGGGGTGTAAGGAACTTTATTTTTGATAGGGTATTTGTATCGGAAAGTTGTGAAATATTAATATAAGAACATTAAATTTTTTTTTTATAAAATGTTGTTATAAAAAATTGTGTTAGTATTATAAAAACTTCATATTTTTATGAAATGAATTGTGTATATTATAAAATGCCAATTTTTTATAAGTATTATTAAATGTCAATTTTTTTTTATAAAACGAATTGTATATATTATAACATAGTTTTTTATTTATGAATTATTATTATGTGTTTAATTGTCAAAATTTTTAACTGTCAAATTTTTATTAAACGACTTTTATTTAATATTACTAAATGAATATTATTACGTCTTTAATTGTCAAACTTTTAAATGTCAAATTTTATTATATTGGTATATTATAACGTTTTATTAAATGTCAACTTTTTTATTTATCAATTATTATTATGTGTTTTATTGTTTCCATAACGCAATGTGTATGTTAAAAAATGTCAACTTCTGAAAGTCTTTAATTGTTTTTCAATTGTCATTTATTAACCATAACGCAACAAGAAACGTAATTCAAAATGTAATTAAACATCGTTATATATTAATACACAAAACATGTAACTTTGATACAGAATGTAACGACTAAACCCTAAACCCTAGATCGCTAATTGTTACATATTTTTAAATTCCTGTACAGGAAAACGATGGGTGCAGCACACACAATACAAAGTCAGCCCGGCTGTCTTGAAATTGCGTACCGAACCCTACCTTCCAACGGGATTCTGCTTCACATCTACCACACTGAAATGGAACAAGGGATCAGGAGGTTGGAGTAGTGGAGTCGGCATTTCGTTTATCAACCACCGTCCAGTCTTCCGCCTCTTGTCAGGATGGTGAGAGAAGTGGCATTCCCGTTGGTGGAAGGCTCATGAGAACACTAATGAACTCCTCTCTTTGAAGGACATGTTACAGGGCAGACCGCGTTGGCTAGCGTCACTAGGAGCTGACGAGGCAACAGGCTACTCTGATAACATGTAATCCTAGATCGGCGTTCTAGTGCATGAATCTGAAATACGAACGTAGTTTCTCCATAAGGATTACGCTACCACCACCGTCAAAACACCGACTTTCGATATCCTGTTAATAAAAAATACAATTTAGCATTAGACTCGGCATTCGAAAATATATTGTAAAAAAAAAAAAAAAACAAAACATCAACACAGCCGACCGACCACCACCACCACCACCACATCCGACCCACCACCACCACAGCCGACCCCCCACCACCACCAACACCACAGCCGACCCATCACCACCACCACCACCACCCCAGCCGACCCACCACCACCACCACCACCCCAGCCGACCCACCACCACCACAGCCTACCCACTACCACCACCACCAATACAGCCGACCCACTACCACCACCACCAATACAGCCGACCCACCACACACCACCCTAGCCGACCCACCCCCACCACCACCACCACCACAGCCGACCCACCACCACCACCACCACAACCACAACCACAACCACAACCCCAACACCACCACAAACCGCCAAAATAAAACCACAAAAAAACAAGGGTAAACAAACCTGGAATATTCCGACCGTATAGACCGATACGAGAGCGAAAACTATACGAGAGACGCGTGTGGTCCCCTTCCGGATTGTTATCGTGTGGTCTAGAACTCGTCAAAAAAATAATTGTTGGATATAACTTTTGTATTTGGATATGTACTTGTTCTCGGTTAAACTATAAAAAGAAGGTGAAACTGAACTTCAATGAGACCCGTATGGGTCCATGAGAGTCTTATGCAAGTGGGGTGTCATAAATGTCAACTTTTCAGAAAAAGTAGGTGGATGAGAGTCTCATCGGGCTATACGATGTCACACCCCTTTCTAAGGCGGAAGCACAAGGTGTGATCCTGAAAGGTTCTCATTGCATACGAAAGGTAAACTTACTACATGCTCGTAAAATAACTCCAAATGCCGTTATCATTACACATAATTAAAACATAACATAGGTTAAGTGTTTACATCACAAGACAGCATATTGTCTGAAAAGTTTACACCTTATTTTAAAGACAAACATGAAGGTTTGATCATTATATCCCACACAAGATGGGATATAGAAACCAAATCCCACAAAAACAGGCATCAGAGTCTTTACATGACATGACTAAAACAAAAGCGACATCTTGAAGCAAGAGTAAGACCGCGCGCACATCCACTTTAGTTACCTGAAATACATGTGAGTTTTGGAAAATCATCAACAAAATGTTGGTGTAAATTTATGCAGTTTTTGTATTGAATGTTTATATACTTGAATGAAAACATGGTATGTAACTTGTATGAAACAAGTATTTATGTAAATATAAGGAAATCGAGATCGCTAATGGTTTGCAAGGCCATTAACATGTGACACGACATAGGAAGCATCCAAACCATAGGCATTTTTAGTTGTCGAGTCCACGAATGTCGATTCACGACTAGAGACACAAAAGCACTGCTTGGTAAAAGAGTGGCCAAGAGTGTGGTTGCCTTAAACCCATTAGATCTAACCATTTGTTCCGCGGTCTTGGTATGTAACTGATTAATGGTGCTTATGGCACCCTATTCATGACATGATCTAAAGTATCATTCCTTATTTTTGCATTCAACATACCATAACACATGTATTTTTCCCAAGTTTAGAAAACAAGTAAAAGTTTAAAAGTGGGGACATGAACTCACAACTTTGCGTATCATGCGCCGTAAATTTCACCGGTTGGTTTTATAGCGTCGTGACCTATACGTGTTCTATTAACGTTAGTCACTAGACTTGTATCGCACAAGTACAAGTCACCATCTTTTATGTATGTGTTCTTTGTTGTTAAAAATAATTTATATTTTTAACTATGCATCTTACTTATATTATTTTCCCAAAAATAAATATAAGTATTTTTTATTTTTCACCAAAAATCAAGACTTTGATTTTTATTACTTTCCGGATTATATTTCTTAAAAATAATATATTTTTAAGACTTTGTACGAATCATATATATTTTTTCATGCTATGAAATATATATGTGTTTATTCTTGTTATCCACCCGAGTTATATATTTTCGTCCAAAAATATATTTTAAGTTCATAACTTGTCCAAGTTAAATAATATATTAAGAAATATATTTTCATAAATATATTTTCTTGTATTTGTCCATGCATGTTGTATGTGTATTTTTGTATTTTTACTCCTTAGGAGATTTTAGTGTATATTCAAGTCCTAATACAGTACTACATATAATAGACATAATGTACACTTAGCACAAAATTTGGCGATCAATAAATATATATATTTTCCTTAAAAATATTCATACTTAATATCGATTTTTATCTTGAAGAAATCATCATTTCTTAACTTGAAATTTACACAAAAATTAGGGAAACCTTGGTAAATATTTTTAGGTGAATTTTTAGAGAATAAGTTTCACCAAAACTTATATTTTTCTAAGTGTCAAAATTTTATAAAAATTTTGACATAGTTTCCCCTAAAAATGGAGGTTTCCCATGTTTTCAAAACATGTGTTTATTTTATTTTCAAACAACAATCATCAACAACATATACTAATTTCTTCATATGAAACATCATGGTGAACTTGATTCTTGTTAAACATGTGTAGTCTTTTAGATCTACACTTTACATAAGGTGATATTTCCAAAATAAGTGTTCTTGTAAATTTTTAACCAACTTTTTATAAGACTTTATTTTACTAACCAACTCATCCATGAGTTTAATGGTTTCAAAGTTTGCAATTCATGTTTCTAAAACCATTTTTATGTTTATTAGAAAGATCATTGTTTTTAATCTCATGTTCACCCATTGATCTTTTAGGATCCATGCTTAATATCTATAGATCTTTAAAAAACAAGCTTTATGTTATATTTTTAACAAACCTTCCATGAGTTTTAGTTTCAAAGATTAATTCTACACATACTTTATCACTTCAAAATCACAAGTTTATGCACAAAAGTTCATATTTCAAGTTCACATCATGCTTCATATATTCATCTTTAAGTTTAACCATGGATCCTTCAAGATCCATGCTTAAACTTGGTAGATCCAAGCTTTAACATACTTGATCTAATCATAAACACAAGATACCACATCAAAACTTCCTTACATACACTAAAATTTCATGCAATCACTTATTTTCTTCATGAATATGTTAGATCTTCTTATTTTTAGCATTAAAGGTTAAGTTGTTTAGATGGTGAATCTTGTACATAACATAAACATGACTTAAATTAGTGATCAAGAAGCTTACTACTAGCTCTAATGGCTAGGGATGAAACTCAAGAAGATGAAGATGATAAATGTGATGGATAAAAGCAATGAGAGAAGGTCCTTCCACTTCCGATGCCACCAAGCTTCCTAACTTAGCTTCTAGCACCTTGTGTACACCTTGGAATGGATGAATGATGATGATGGTGGGTGGTTGTGGTTTCGGGCGAGAATGGAGGAGAGGGGAGGAGAAGAGTGGTGTGAAGTTGTGAAGAAGATGATGAGTGGTGATCTCTTGGTTAATCTTTATAATCTTCCAACAATATTTAGTCCAATGGTTAATGTGTTCTCTAAGTACATAACATATCCATGATCACAATCTTATGAAATCAAAATAAATCAAGGGAGATCTTGATGGTGGGGCCACCTTGTGACCGTCCACATAAGGGGGGGGGGGGGGTCTTGGTTGTTTTTCAATTACTAGTTACATAAACAAGTTAAGTTTCAAGTGTCTTGATTAGGGATTTAATGTGTTAATATGTTATAAGATGTGTTATGATGTTCGGGGATCATAACTAGCTTGGAAACATTAAAACAATGCTTCTAGTATAATTTTGATGTTTCGGGTAGTGTCCGGTTGTTCGGTTAGATGCCGGTTCGTTAAAGTGCTAAACTATACCGTTTAGTGTTCTTTATGTACCCTTTTGTGACGGTTTCAATTCCCGACACTTTGTAAGTTATTTTGGACAATAAAACATAAATTCTACATGATATTTTGTGGTTAAAAAGCTGATTATAGTTGAATTATGGCTGATTTGTGCAAAATTCTGCATTTAAAGTGCGTTTCGGGTGCTTTTTAATGCATAGTTTAGCTTCCGGAAAGTTTATATGTTAACCCTTGTATCTATACTTGGGTTTTAATGTATTTTAGGCGTTGGACCTACTCCTAGGCCCTAATTCCATTATCTGATTGCTTTCTGCAGAGTTGCTGACACAGTGTGTCTTACCGGTGAGTTTACTAGTCTTTCTGACACAACGCTAACAGTAATGCATAAAGCAATATTTGAAGTATAAAACGTGCATAAATTCACATGTATAGCAT
>JARYGA010060290.1:26613-68904 GCA_030545235.1 Helianthus tuberosus
TCTTGAACCTGTTTTTCGCAACTAGATTAACAAAATATAGACTAAAAAACATTACAAATATGAAGGAGAAGGAGACTACTTACAACAAAATCATGATAATGAATTTCCGCATCTGCAGTTGAAGATAGAACAAAAAGAATGCTGATGAGAAGGGCTATGTATAATGCATCCTTTGGTTCCATACTCATTCTGATAATTCATAAGTATTGATAAGTCAGATAAACAATGAACCGTTACTTGCTGAGAATATGGTCTAACCAAAAAGAATTTGGTGCACCCACCAGCTCACTCGGTTTTAAAAAGTAATATATTCTATTATGCATAGTCCAATCTACCTAAACCAACTTTATTTCTAAAAATGAATACTCCATACGTAATGTAGGTCGGATTATAATCAAGGAACGTTTTGTTTTGAGGATACAATCTCCACAACTATCTTTTCTTAGAGGGAAAATGTCATAGAATAGTAACCAAGTTTTAAATGTGTTTTAATTAGGTTACTCGTATCGTTTTTGTTCCAATTAGATAACTTAACATTCAAATCGAGGCAAGTCCTTTTTTCCATGTGTCAAGAAAAAAATAGAGCATAAGATGCTGGGGTTGGATTATTTATACCACTTCACAAAAAATTTTCCTCAGGCTTTTCATTGGCTAATCCATGTTTGGTGTGGGGCGGGATTTAAAGTTGAAAACACAAGAATTCTGTTGAAGACTTCCAACCCAAGCATCATATATTACACGGCTTGAATTTGTTGGAAAAATAGGTGAAAATAGCATTTTTCACAAATATAGAAATATGATTTTTTCCTATTTTGGACTAGAAATAATATAAGAAACAGAGGTTTCTTTATATATTTATTTGTCGGTTTGTGTTTTATGTTGGAAGAGCATTGCAACGAACTAAACCACGTCCAAAACGAAGCTAAGATGAATGAGATATCGATTCTCAAAGTTTGGTGTTTGAAACATTGAATGCTGAAACAAAAGGGAAAGTGGCACCTTGTCCCACATAGGAGGAGAGATGAAACTTAAATGAGTATTTAAGTGGGAACTCTCTATTCTTATTGTTTCATGGAAGCTCACACTAAGTGTACTCGCGAAGGGTACCCTAACTCGCACTCGCGTGCGCGTGGGCAATGAGGCGCAATGTGGCGCTTTGATGGCGCACTTTGCACTTCGCACGCTTGAGAGCCGCCTTTGTATTTTTGACGCGTGGTGGATCACAGGGGCTGCAAGGACCAAGTGGTTGAAGTGGCGTGTGGGTTAGAGGCGCGTGACGTGGCAGTCCGCGAGTGAGTACACGTGGCATGAAGGCGCGCGGTTGCGCGCATGGTGCATGGGCCCTGATGTGACGTGTGCGGCGCACCAGAGTGAGCCAATACGGCGCGACTGTGTGGCGGGCTCGTATAGGCACACCGGTGACGTGGCGCACACGCGCATGGACCTGAGTCAGTGTGGCGCACGCGCGCATGAGCGTGCAGACCTGCGCACACACCAGTGTGTCTTGCACGTGCGCGCGCAGTAGCTTCCAACATTTAATGACAATGCAGTTTCAGTTCAACATTCGAAACTGACGAATTCTTAACGGTTTTTGACTGAGAATTAAATGACGTATTAAATTGCATTGAAGACGTTTAATACAATTTAAACCTCTCCTTTAATTCCTTTTGACTGTTTCGAATTAGGAGCTGTATAAATACAGCTCCATACCTAGCTGCAGAAAGACACCAGCAACACAACAACACTTGCAACTTTCTCCAACACATTTCTGATCTTCTACTTGCATTCTTCAAGGTAGCCTTCGGGTTGTAGGCCAGCTCCGGCAGTACTACTGATTCGGCTGTTGTACCCTGGGAAACAAAACGAGTACTCATGGGAGACTCAGAATTTGTTTTAAGGGAAGCATGTGTACACGTGACTCAACCACTTTGATTTTCTGTTTCTTCTCCATTTCTTGTATTTGTTTATTTCAGTTGTATTTGTACTAGTTATTTCCTTCTTTCTTTATTTCTGTATTGTAATCGTATTATAAAAATTTGTTTATTTTATTTAAATTACGCGAACGGTTCCTACAGAATTTGTAAAACTTGATTTTAATATTTGTAATTTTAAATATGTAGGATCATAAAAGGCAAAAGAGAAAAACTGAGAATCACAACTCTTTAATACATAATTTAGAAAAATAGAAACAAAATAACGGTGAATTAAAATTATATTGTAAAAACGTCTGAGATTGATGAGAACGAAATAAGGAATATATTAAATGTAATATTGAAAAGGAAATCGGGTAAATCTGCGTGTAGGTTAGAAAAACAAAAATTAAAGATGCCTAGAATTGTGCGTGTGTCTCCTAAGATTTTTATTTATTAAGAAAAATACAGACATACATTATATAACTCAAACAAAGTTGAATGACGTATTTGTCATCAACTTGATGACAATAACGTTAATTTGAGATTTGAAGCAATTTTTCATTAGTAGTGGTAGATTTGAAGCAATTTTTCGTTAGTAGTGGTAGTAGTACTTAGTAATAGTAGTCGGTAGTAGCAGCAACAGCAGTAGCAGTAGTAATAATAATAATCGTTTAGAAGTATGTTTATTTAAAGTAGAGTAAATTACAAAAATCGTCCTTGACACTAGATTGCAAAGTGTGTCCTTTATCTTTAAAAATTACAAAAAACATACTTGATGTTTGCAAACCCCAACACATTATGTCCTTTCCCTAACTTAGTTATTTTTCATTGTTAAGTGGGTGTGAAATGACCTAAATACCCTTACTATTAAATAAATAACTAAAAAGTTAAAGAAATATAATTAATATTTAAAAATTTATGTGGGACCCACCACCCACCCACCCTCTTCATCTTCCCTAATTTCACCACCACCACTACCACCTCACCCCGCCGGAAAAACGCCACCACCTTACCTTTGGGAAATGTGGAGGGTAACTGTCGTAATTGACACCAAATCCATACTCCGTTTCAGATCAGTCTCCGAACCATGGCTCTCGCTCATCTCAAATCCATCATTCACCAAACTTCACTTCACTCGCTCCACCCACACCGCCTTATTCATTTCCACTTACAATCATTCTACTCGCCAACAACACCTTCTCTCCGCCCCCGTGATGGTGGTCCTATGTTTTATCTCCTCACAATCGGCGACGCTTCTGTTCATGATATCACAGAAGCCCAACATTTGAATGGCTTAATATTGTTTAGTTCAGTCAAATTGTTTTCCGCATACAATCACGATAAAGCTTTCCTTCTTAACCCTCCACCTTTCCCAAGGGTGAGGTGGTGGTGGCGGTGAAAGGTGGAGGTGGTGAAGATTGGGGAAGATGAAGAGGGTGGGGTGGGTGGTGGGTCCCACATAAATTTTTAAATATTAATTATATTTCTTTTAACTTTTTAGTTATTTATTTAACAGTAAGGGTATTTAGATCATTTCACACCCACTTAACAATGAAAAATAACTAAGTTATGGATAAAGGACATAATGTGTAGGGGTTTGCAAATATCGAGTACGTTTTTTTGTACTTTTTGAAGATAAAGGATACACTTTACAATCTATTGTCAACATAAATGACGATTTTTGTAATTTACTCTTTAAAGTATATATTTTTTCTTAAATGCTAGTCTTTTGATAATAGTTTTTAGTAATAAATCAACCAAATATATATAAAGGATGTAGATTGCTCATGTTGTAGGGTTTAATAAAATCTAGATTAAATCGTAAGGTTTAACATGTATATTTCTATATTATGGGAATTAAAAATAAATATTTGTATTAAAATTAGTTTAAAAGATAAATGTGGAAGAGTGATCCTGGTTTTGACATGTTACATTTTATGGAATCGTCTATTTAATAAGGATAAGGATTAAAAACTATTATAATAAAATATAAGATAAATTTTTAATGTTGAATAAGAGAATGTCACATAGCATTAATCGAAATCCTTTATTAAAAGTTAGATTATGGATATGTTTGAAAGATAAATTGAGTTCTTTTATAAATAAGGGATAGGTTGAGTAATATATATTTAAGTTGACTAATAGCTTTTGTTAAGATAAATTGAGTTATTTAAAAGATAAATTGAGTTTAAATATATATTTAAGTTGACTAATAGCTTTTATTAGATTAGATCTAGTAAACCATCTCATAAAATCTATGCTTACTTGAAATAACTCTTTAATTTATAATGATAATGATACTTTTGAACTGAACCTTAAAAAAACACTTGTAAATCTTATATTTATAATAATAATGATATATTTGAATTAAATTATATCCAAGATTGATTTGCAAAACAAATAGTTAATACATATTATTTTCAAAACCAATGATTTTGAAGAGTATATATATCCAAATATGTTTTGTGGCTAAGAATAAAAAAATAATTAAGAAACTTTCTAATATTTGATTACTAAGCACTTTAAAAGCGGGTTGGGTATTGATTACTTATGAGTAAGAGATTTCAAGATTGTGAGATGATTATCAAGTACACATACTTGTCTTATTGTGCTAATGTTTTGGCTTGTACAATTAAATATTCTTTTATAGGTCCAACACTTACCAAATGTTTTAAAAAGTCAATATATTATAAAAAAATAACTAAAATCATGAATCTTTTTAGAATAGTGTTTAAGGGCGCTCGCTGCAATCATCATCATCATCATCATCATCATCATCATCATCATTATCATCATACTCAGTAAATCCCACCAATAGCAAAGCAAAGATAGGGTCTGCGAAGGGTAAGATGTAGACAATCTTACCTCTACACCGTAAGAATAGAGAGGCTGCTTCCAGTGAGACCCCCGACTCGATAGTAGTTTGCATCAAGCCTTGGACATAAGGCACATAACACTCAACAATCGGGACAAAGACCGATTAGTGCATGTACCCCTTTGTCTTTCAGCCATCAACGCCACCACATGATGCATGATTAACCGTCCTCAGCTTTTAACGTTATTTTCACGAAATTAGTAAAATAACGTTAAAATTAGTGCACTTTCACTTTTGCCCCCTATGGCCCACACATATATACATTATATGCGCATACCGCAAGCGGCGCATAAGGGCGCTCGCTGCAATATAAAATCAAATCCTACTTCTGATAGACGATTTCAAATAATGGTACGTGTTAACACCATATCTATACTATATAATAAAAGAAACCTGTTTTGGGACACTTGTCATTCTCTCATTTAATTGATTAAAATTATTAATAATACTAATAATAATAATAATATTTAATCTAAATTAATACAAATTTTTATTATTAATAATATTTAATCAAATTTAAAATCTAATCTAATACAAATTTTTATTATCAATCTTCTACTATATAATCTGTTTTTCATTTTGTTATTATAATATTTATAATAAAATTACCTTAAAACATGAATTCATTATCATTAACAAAATAGATTTATCAATTCGATTTTACTTGATCAAATTCGTTATTATCAATTCCTTCTTATTTTTCATAAAATAATTTGTATCATCCCATATGGTAATATCAATTCTTCTTATCTTCTTATTTACCATTAAAATATATTTTAACATCCGATAAGGTAATATCAATTTATCTTGTCTTCTTATTATTTTTTGAACTACGAATTTCTTTTAGTCTCTCTCAACGTTTGTAAGACTTGAACCCAAAATTATCCCTTCCAAACCCACATGTTTTAAAAGATTTGTCTTTTCCAATGAACCATCACCTCATTCATATCTTCTTATATACCCTTTATCCATTACCAAATGTCTGACTTTTTTTTGCCAAAATCGTCCATAAGATTTGGGATTTTTGGCCATTTTCATCCAACTGTTTGATAGAAAAAATAAAGCAAATTAGATGTTTGGATGAACATGGCAAAAAGAAAATACAGTGGTCAAACATGTTATTCAAGAAGTAAATAAACAACCATTTGAGTGATAAAATATAAATTATAGTTAAAAAACCCGTAATAAATCTAATTTTATATATAAAGTAATATTAATATTATAAATGAGAAGTATACATTAAACTTAAACTAAATAATAATTATCTGTAGTTAAATAGAAAAGATTAAACAAAATAATATCAGTAGGAGAGTTACCCATAATTAATTAGAAGAGATTAAATTAAAGAGTAAATTGCCAAAATCATCCATGAGGTTTGGGTATATTTGTCATTTTCATCGAAAACAACTTTTTTATACTATATAGTCATTCACTTTCACCATACATATCGTGTACCGAGTATATCTATTAGTTTTTTTTTAAATATAATTTTCTTATTATTTGGTATATAAAATCATATTTATTCAAGCCGTGTAATACACGAGGGTTTTTTAAGATATAACTTTTTTTTTATTTGGTAAACAATATTACATTTATTCAACCCGTGTAATACACGTGGTTTTAAAGATATAACTTTTTTATTATTTGGTATAAAATTACATTTATTCAACCCGTACAATATAGTTCTTATAGATATAACTTTTTTATTATTTAATATATAAAATTACATTTGTTTAACCCGTGCAATAAAGGAGGTTTTTGGAGATATATTATTTTATTATTTAGTATATAAAATTCATTTATTCAACCCGTGTAACACACGGGATTATAACCTAGTTATCCCTAAAAGAAAATTGCTTTTAATCAAAACTGAATTTTTATTATATTTTAAGTTGGGTTAATATTAACTTCAAATATATATTTAAGTTTATTAATAGCTTTTGTTAGATTAGATATGTTAAACCATCTCATAAAATCTACGCTTACTTCAAATAACTCTTTAGTTTATAATGATAATGATACTTTACTTTTTTTATATTATATTTATAATGATAATGATATTTTTGAATTAAATTATATCAAATATTAACGAAGATTACCATAAGCTGGCACACAATCCTTACTTACGGATTTGATTTGCAAAACAAATAGTTAATACATATTATTTGCAGAACAAATGATTTTGAAGCGGGTATATATCCAAATATGTTTTGTGGCTAAATTTGCAAAACAAATGATTTTGAAGGGTATATATATATATATCCAAATATGTTTTGTGGCTAACAATATAAAAATAATTATGAAACTTCCTAAGAATTGATTACTAAGCACTTTAAAAGCGGATTGAGTATTGATTACTATGTGCAAGAGATTTCAATCTTGTGGGATGATTATCAAGTACGCCTATGTGTCTTATTATGCTATAGAGACAAACAGTTTTCATTATTCGACATGTGTAATACATGAGACTATAAACTGGTGTCCTTATAGGATGTTTTAAAAATTATATATTATTAAAAATTAATAGAAATGTTGTATGTTTTTTAGAATCGGTGTTGAAGGGGCTAACCCAAGATCAAGGGTGTTCAAAATTCGATTTAGATTCGAAAAATTCAAAATTTGACTTAATTCGATTTGATTATCAAGAATTCAAATTCGATTCAATTCGAATTGGAGTCGAATAAATCGGTTATGAATTTATAATTTTAAATTTGATTCATGTCAAAAATTCGTTTTCAAATTCAAACTATATATATTTATCTATTATATTTATATATAATACACACATATAACTTTAATTTGGGCTATAGTATAAATTAATATGTAAATTTAATCTAAATCCTAAAATATCTCACTAATAAGCCTAAATAGCCCATAAGAAAGTTATATATTTTAAATGAATTTGAATCGAAACAAATTTATTCGAATTTATCCAAATTCGAATTGATGTTTTAATTCGAATATGAATTCGAATCGAATTGGCCATTTTTCTAATCAAATTCGAATTCAAGCAAAAAAAAGTCATTCCAAAGTTTTAATTTGAGTAATTTGAAAATCGTTATTCGATTCAATAAATACCCCTACCCAGAATGAAATATTATTTAATCGTGGAAAATTGAAACTGATTATTAATATGAGTACTGAGATAACCATAGTGACATATTAATAGAAAATAAAGTTACCATCGTATTTATTATTATTATTTTATTATTTCATTTTAACAATGACATTACACGCAAAACGGATGCAAAGATAACAATCATGGATAGCTAACAACAAGTTTAAGGGCATTTTTCTTGTGAAGAACAAATCCGGGAGTCGTCAATGTGTCAATGTCCTCTCTCCTCATCCCATTAGGCAAGCTCCACTCGAACGCGTAGATAAGATTCGAAAGGATCAATTCCAATGTCGTAGCTCCAAGTAACATGCCAGGGCACCCTCTTCGACCTGACCCAAACGGGATGAACTCGAAGTCCGAACCTTTGTAATCGATACTACTTGTCATAAACTTTTCTGGCTCAAACTCATTAGGGTTTTCCCAACTATTAGGGTCACGCCCAATGGCCCACACATTGACATAAACCAAAGTCTTTTTTGGAATCGTGTACCCGGCTAAAACACATTTATCATTGGTTTCGTGTGGTATCAAAAGAGGTGCAACCGGGTATAATCTGAGTGATTCTTTTATTACTGCCTTTAGATAATCAAGCTTTTGTAGGTCATCCTCATCAACCTTCCCTTTGTTTCCAACAACATTTCTTACCTCTTGTTGAACCTTTTTCAAAGCTTTTGGATTCTTAATGAGCATTGTCATAGCCCAAACCACGGTTGATGCAACTGTCTCGGTACCTGCCAAAAAAATATCCTGCAAAATAGTGTTTGTGAGTGTGACTAAATGCTAAGGGTATAAATAACTAAACAAGTCAAGCCGCTATTTATCATTGGTTTCACTCGATATCACCATGCTAAATGTTGGAATTAAATCGTGTTTAAATGAGTTGGAGCCTAAAAATAAGATTGTTTAAAAAATAAGCATGAGCCCAAGATGCATGATCGGGCTCGGGTAGACTCAAGAGCTTATTATTAATACATTTTTTGTTTAACAAATATTAATATCATTTGTATTACTATATATAAATACTGATTAAATAACTAAATTATATATATATAGGGTTAGGGTAAAATGAAAACTCTTATAAGTTGTGAGAACTTAGAAAAATCGGCCTTACGAAAGGTTTTTTCAATTTTTTGTTTACCAAAATAAAAAATTAACTTTTCCAAAAAAAAATGGTTTTGTTGTTTACGGGTGGTGTAAATATTGATTCATGCTGATGTTAGGAGTTTTTTACAGCAAGTGTAAAGGGCTGAAAACGTCACTTGCAAAGTTTTTTTTACCGCCGTGTTTGTAACATCTTAATCTAGGCGTGTGCATAAAATGGGGGAAAACTCGCACGGGAAGTCGAAGTTCTCTAAGTTCTAACTCTTAGGAGTTTTCTCTTGATCCGAATACTATATATATATATATATATACTATAACGATTATAACTTAAAATATATATAAATATAGCTATAAATGTAGATAAATGAATTAATTACTAGTTGACGAGGTAGGCCTGAGAGCTTGAGCTTGAAAAAATATGCATAAGATGAGTAAGAGCTTTAGAAATATAAATCAAGCTTTAGTAAGTCTAACAAGTTGTTCAGGCTCGACTTGAGCTTGAAAAAATATGCACAAGCTGAGTACAAGCTTTAGAAATACTAATCAAGCTTTCGTAAGTCTAACGAGCTCTTCAGGCTCGACTTGACTCATTGACACTACTACATGCTAAAATGTATTGTATTCTTTAAATCATTAACCCTACCATAAGTATTGCTTTGATGTGGTCGAAAGTGAGACCAAATGAACACGAATCGTCCTTCTTAAGCCGAAGTAAGATATCCACAATATCATCTTGCAGTTTGGGTCCCTTGGGATTCAAATGCTTGTCAACAAGATCTTGGTAAAACACATCCATATCCTTGAAGTTCTTCTCTAGCCTAGCCATGCTTCCATTTAGATGATCAAGCCACCCCATCAATGGGAAATGATCCCGAAAATAGAAGTTAACCAACACCGCTTGACACTCCAAAAGAAGCTCATGGAATCGGCTCATTTCCTGTCCTTGCCTCATACCATAAGCGACTCTACAAATAATTGTACTTGTAAGAGTCATTATAGTCTCGTTTAAATTAACCACTACTTTAGGTGAACCTGGAGTAGTGATTTGAGATGTTATCCTTTTGATCGTGAGGAAAACTTCTTCCTCACGATCAAAACGAAAAGATTGCACCTTTTTCAACGTGAACAGATGAAGGGTGCAAATCTTTCTCATTTCTCGCCAATAGTCATTATAAGGCGTCAAAACCAAACCCTTGTAGCCATAAGTGATCTTTTGCTGCCCCGTGAATACCGGCCTACTACAAAAGATCACATCGTTCGTTTTCAGGACTTCTTTTGCCATTTGTGCTGAAGAAACAACTACCACTTTGACCCGACCAAGCTGTAAGGACATGAGTGGACCGTAGTGTTTTGATAGTTGCCATAGGTGGTCGGAAAGGTGGTTGGTGTGTAGTTGGTGCAAGTTTCCGATTATAGGAAGCCCTGAATGGCCTGGTGGAAGATTTGATCTTAAGCTTTTAAGTTTAGCAAGGATGGACACTAGGATTAGCGCCAGGACTGCTGATATAATTATCACAAACTCAACCATTTTTACATTCATATGAAAACTTTGGTACTAACTTATATAATGGAGGTGGTCCCAATTTACATTCAATTTACATGTGGGTCGTACCTTGTACTTCTTATTATGTCTCATTCAATAATGTGGTAGCTACAATATATAATTATCTCGTGGGGAAAATAGCCAGTTCATGCCCTTTTGGAACGGGGTATCATGTGTGAGATGAGTCTTGATGCTTCAGAAATTCTCCAAACACATCCTGTGCATGATGCCTCGATTGAAAGACTCATCTCAAGCATGGGATGAGTCTTTTGTAGGAACTAGGTTCATTTTTTAATAAAATATATTACAAAATATATAATAATGAGACTCTCGTTATTTGTGGGAAATTCTTCTAGTACAATACCGGTTACATAAACTAAATAAATAAATGTAATATACAATTTAATTGTACCAATCTTGATTCAAGTCGATGTCTTTGGAAACTTCAACCGCACCTACGAGATAGAAACTCCGCTGCAAGACAAGCAAAATTATTGACGGTTTTGGTTGAGGCACGTGTTCAACACGCTTCCCTTAAAACAGATTCCGCGCCTCCTCTCAGACGATTCTGTCTCCCAGTGTACAACAACCGAAACAGTATGTGTACTGCCGGATATGGCACTCACGCCCAAGATTCCACCGGGTATAATGGTGTTCTAGTTTAGTAGAAAAGTGAAGTTGTTTAGTTTGAGAGTTCTCCTCTCAATGTGATAGAAACTCGTTTATAACACTTTTTAGTTATTGAGATTCTCTAGTATATATTCTTCCATATGAACCCAACGTTCATATATATATATATATATATATATATACACTTACAAAAGATGAAACCTATTAACCATTAATATTGTAATTAACAAGATCATCAATCTAGTAATAAACAATATTAATTTGTAATAACATGTACCATTAATATTGTAATTAACAAGATCATCAATCTAGTATTAAACAATATTGATGTGCAATAAAATGGAATTGATGTGGTCAAATGAAACCGTCATATCAATTCATGACATTCTAGTAACTAGTGAAGACCGGGTTGACTGACTTAACTGAGTCGCGCACCACACGGATGCCACTATGCATACCGGGACACCACCTGGTCATGCGCCATCCATACTCGTGCGCCACCGCGCACCGCACTAGAACTCGCGCGGACACATAGCATTGCGGAGTCGCGCGCCACATCGACATGTGCCATGCCATGGCATCCGCCTACGCCACCCAAGGGTGCGCCATAAGCGGACCCGCCATGTATCTGACCACGCGCTCATGGGCAAAAATACAAAGGCGGTGTGCGAAGTTCAAAGCGCACTACATAGGGCCTATAGCCCACGTCATGCGCGCATATGTGCAGGTGCGATGCACCCTTTGGGTCCCCACTAGTGTTTGCCTTCAAGGAGTGCTCCTCCTTATATATCACTTTAAGTTTTGTCATTCCACCTATGTGGGACAAGGTGACAAATCTCAATCCATTTTTCTCATCTTTGTTTGTTCCAAACATACAACTTTAAGCTTCGATATCTCATTCATCTTAGCTCTATTTGGACATAGTTTGAACATAAACCCATAAATAATTATTTATACAACACATATATAAATATTATTGATGTCCAAATATTTAGTGAAAAACTCATTTTCACTAAATTTCCAACAATCCCCCACATGAATGGAGATCGATGAAAACACCCAAAAATTCCCCGATAAAACCTCGACAGTCGAGTATTGCAGGATAGGTAGGTTTTGCCTTTGAACCTTCCTTTGTGAAGCATACTTAGTCTACTAGGGTTTTGTAGACGTGATGTCCTTGAACAACCCCCCATTTGTGTAAACGACAATATACATTCACACAATACTTTCCCTAGCCGGGCCATCCCCTCACTATCGTGTCCTATTATGGTCCTGGAACACTTGCCTGGTTCTGCGAGAGCTCTAGGACTGCGCACCCCACAATGCCATTCGAAGCGACCTTACTTCTCTCTCACATAGGTGATTCCTTTGAATCATTAAAAGAATTATGGCTTACTATGATTTCCACAAATCAATTATCCATATATTATGCTTAGCCTCACAACAATGTCACTGAACATTATAGGAATGGACTAGGACGTATTTAAACACCCTTTTATAGTTTTAGGGGGATATATGAACACATACACTAGCTTATACATAAACATATATATTAGCTATGCCCCCACAGTGACTACCCTTCGGTTCATGATTAAGTTGTCCTATTGAACCTAGATCTTGGGATCTCCAGTCAACTAGGTTAGGTTTCCCTCATGTCCCTTTTCCATGGGCTTTAGTCTCATTCCACAACTTGATCTCTTATCAACCCACTGGTTGTTGGATCCAAAATTATTTGTTGACTTCGCTAAGTCAACAACAATAATTTTTCAGTTTAGATCAGTTGTTCTAACGTGTTCTTGACTCGCTAGTCACTTTTGCCTTTTAGTCGATTCATAAGACTTATAACTTGTGATCTCAACCTGGATCCAGTTATGTACATTGTCTTTAGAATGACATGAAACTCAATTCATGGCTAGACACGTTTTCACCATGCCTTTGGTGTATCATGACTGACATCTTACTAGATTTTGAATCTAACCAATTGGCATTTGAGTCCAATCTACTCGATTGACTCCATATAACCATTGTGTACTCCACTTGGTCATGCGTTTGCAATATATGCAAGTCACCCCCACATTTAAGTGTAATTGGATAGCATCCAAATGGGGCGATGAAAGGTTCTCCCTTTCATTTCGAGTTTGAGAAAACTTCTCAACTCCCATTTCCACATTCAAATGCAAGTCACCCCACATTTAAGTGTAATTTGGATACCATCCAAATGGGGTGATGAAAGGTTCTCCCTTTCATTTCGAGTTTGAGAAAACTTCTCAACTACCATTTTCACATACCCTAAAGGGTTTATTTCTTAAATGGTCTCCTCCCCCCCCCCCGCCCCCACATTGCTTGCATTTTAATGAAGTTATATTTATAGTTTTGTTTAGCATAAAATTCGTTCTTGTGTCATCACATATTTTGAATGTTTAAAGTAAATTTAATCTCCGTCGAGCATATAAATTAACAAGTATTAGTCTAGCATGCTTTAGACCACAATACTCTAGCATGTGAACAGAAGATGCATCATTCTGATTCTTCACAGCCTTAAGAGATAACACACTCTCTCTTCTGAACATTCGTTTCTTAGTTTAGACACAATAATAAAATTTTATTTCACCATTCCAAAACCATCAGTTTTTAGGAAGGCCTCAAAACCATAGTTAACTTCATCCATTAGGATCATAACTCGATTGCCTTTAATCTCCAAGGCTTCACCATTGACTTCCTAAAGACTTAAACATAAGTCTTGATGAAAAGTCTTTGTATAAAATCACTTGAGTTTTGAGATATAGCCAATTAGATTGACTTTCAACAACAATGCATTCACGTATGCCTATAGTGATATATACATTTACATTGTTGTTTCATTAATACCATGTATTGGGATACTCTCCCAAATTAAGGACCTAGCCTCCACATAGTTTAAACAACATTGATGGTGGTAGAAGCATCTACAAGTCCATCACTATTGTAAATTTCCGTTAATAAATTTGCTAAATTTATTAAAATCATTTACAATAATAACATATATTTCTTTCATATGTTATATTCTTTGAAACTTATATGTGCATTTCCATGTTGATGCTCTCAACATTAGATGACATATCTTGTTTTTGTATATCCCAATATCAGTCCGGATCACAGTGGTTGGTTGTTTTAGCCCAAAACACCTATTGATTAAGTGTTTGAACTATGAAAAAGTTAAGAATTATCAAAGATGAAGGTGAAGCTAGTGGATTAATGAATACAACAAGTGTTGTATTGAATCCAAACAACAGTGTAAATCAATAAAGCATCTTGGATATCAGATTGGAGCACAAGAACAATGATTGAATGTAAACAACACCAATATTCATTAAGAGAGCCAAAAGCTTGAAGTGGTTACAATACAGGGGCTATATATAGTGTTCCTGACTAGCCAGCAAATTTATAAATTTGCTGGAATCTTAACTACACCAAGTCAGGCTTCCCAATTCTATAGAATTACAAAATAAGCCCCTATACTATTAAATTAGCTACAAACCACTATAAAACTAATCCAGCACAAGTATGAACGATCTCAAAAGTTCCAACAATATCCCCCCTAGATCGTTGCATACTTGTCTTTTTCATTCTTCAGTTGTTTCCGCTGGATTTTCTGTAGCTGGCTTTTCAGGCTCTTTGGGATTGTCTTCGTTCGTTGTTTCAGGTGGTGCTTGAGTTTCGATTGGTGCAGCCGGAGTTTCTTGAGTAGTAACAGCTTCACTAATTGGTTGATCCTCCATGGTGGCCTCATATGTGGATGAGGCCGGAGGTGTCGATGTTGTGGTGGGTTCAGTTGTTGAGGCAGAGGTCCTTTCTTTCTTTCTTTCGTTCATGCTTCTTTTTCTTCCTTGCCTCCTTCTTCTTTTCCTCTGTTTCTTTTCGTTTCTCGATTTTGTCTACAATATCCATCATTTCTCTCTTTAACTTCCAGGCTCTTTCGACCGCTCTCTGAAATAGCATAGCCTCCTCGAGATTTGCATTTCCAGCTCCCACGTTTATGCGGCTTGTATTCAACACCGTTAGATCTGAGAGCCCAAACATAAAAACGTCCATAGGATCCAAGATTCGAATATCTACGTTTTCGTTGGATTTGATCACAGCTTCGCCAGATTTGCTATCATAGAACCATTTCTTGAAATCTTTGAGGGCAACATGAATTTCTTCAGGAAGCTTGATTCTCGTGACAACTTTAGCAGGGTTGATCACCCACGTCACCTTTCCTTTCCCTGTCACTGGATCTATGGTTGTTTTCGAAACTCTCCGTCTTGGACGCTGAGGCCTGTGATTAGGGAAACCCTTGTTGCATTCTTTAGCGATCAGACGCTCAAAGTCTCCTCCAATACTTCTTTCTTCTGGATTTAGAATGTCCAGACGGCCCAGCTCACGTAAATCCCACCTGGGAAGAGTAAAGAGATCAAATCCGGTCTGAAAGTACTGAATCACGCCACCTCGTATTTTAACCACAAACATTCCTCTCAGGTTGTTGTACATCCAGCTAATGATTCTGTCGGTGGCTTCACTCTTTTCGACAGTTATTACCTGATAGAAATCAGGGAGTCTTTCTCTTTCTTTCTTGAACCATTCTGGATGCTGAGGTGAGAAAGTTTTTCCATCTTCTTGCTCATACAGTACTTCCTCTTCCAGACCCCATTCGATGAATCTAGCTGGCATATCATCTCTGTCAACTTCTTCTTCATCACTTTCATCTCCTTCAGTTACCCTCTCGACTGATTCCAGACGTCTTTTCTTAGCTTCAGCTTCTTTTTCCTTTCTGGCAGTTTCTTCTTCTATGAAAGTTTCAAAGTCGAAGATTTTATCAAAGGAGAACATGGGCTTTATTTTCATCTGCTCGCACATATTTCTCATCATTCTGTACAATTTTTCTAACCCCATCTGCTGGAATCTGATAAACTTTGATTGCTTGGCCATGTAGGCGTTCATCTCTTTGTTCTTCTTACGCTGATCTTTTAGCTTCTCCGTCAAGATGTTTGTGTCGTTTACTTGGTTCTTGAGAAGACAAATTTCTTTGGCTGCAGATGGGCCGGTTTCTGCGAGGAGTTTATCATAAAGTTCTTGGAAAGGGCGAACTCTTTGTGGAACCACTGGCGGCCTTGAAATCCTCGTTGGTTTGACTTGAGGAAACTTTAAGGGACCTTCATATGTTGATTTCTTTTTCGAATGAGTTTTCTTGCTTGCTGAACCTTCATCTGGATCAGTCAACAATGCATCAACAAAATCATCGAGAGACTGTACTTCCTCAGTTACCGTATTAGGCCTTTCAGATGCTGACATTTCTTTTCTTTTGAGGCTCTTTTCTCTCTTTTCTTTTTCTTGCAACGCGTGAACTTCTTTCATGTCTTGGATGTGACGACGATGTTCTTCAGATTCAGCCGCTCGGAAGCTTGCACCCATGAGTCTTTCTGGGTTTTCAGATGCCTTTTTCTTCTTTGGAGGCTCATCTTCAGCTGCTTGCTTTCCTTTTCTTTTTCCTTTTTGATCGTTCTTCCTTTGCTGCAGCCTCTGCTTCAGCTTGTGCTATTCTTTGTTGCTTTTCTTGAAGTGCCTCTCTGTATTTTCTGTAAGCTTCTCTGACCAATGGCAATCTCTCGGCTGCATACATCCAATCATGTAACATCACCCATTCATTAGTCTTAATCTCCGTGTACTGACGACTTGTTGGGACATGGAAGGTGTACAGATTTCCATCATTCGGTGGGTTTTCATACTGATCGTTTATCGGCATCTGGATGAAACGAGGATACATTGCCCAAGTTTTCCCACTCACATTTTCTAGCATGTAGTTGAAAATTAGATCGGAGATGTTGAATTTATGATTCAAGCACAGGCTTAACATGGCCTCCGACCACTCTAGATTTAGTCCATCAAATCCACCCTTTCTATGAGCTAGGCTCATAGCAATGATGTGAACTATAAATCTCCAGTCCCTTGTGAGCCCACTTCTCTTAATCTCTTTTTTCTGACGAAATTCTCCTACATATCCCATACCATGAAATCCGTCCAACACATCATCCTTGCTCAAAGATATTGGAACTTGTGCATTATCTTTTAGCTTCAAGACTTTTCGAATCCTTTCTTCAGTCACTTCTATGCGTTTGTTACGAACAGTTGAAGAAATTCCTCTCTTGTTGTTAATAGTTTCAGGCTTCGCATTTTCCCAGAACTCTTGAATGTGGATGCGATAAACGGGAACTACTGTTTCAACTGCGTAACCGATTCTGCTAGACCGAATCCATCTTGCTGCATCCTGAAAGTCCTGCGGTATTTGCTCGAAATTGATACTCTGGTTGTGCTTTAACGTAGTATCCCACTCAATAATTTTTACCATCCTGTTTTAAACACGAGAAACGAGGCAAGTGAGAGAAAATTTCGAGATAAAAACTGATATATATAAAAATATTTACAAAGATATTACAAAAAAATTAGGTTAAAAAGTATTTACACAAACTTAAATTAAATTAAAATTTAAAAAAAATAATTTCGCTGACAACCCTGAAGGTTGTCTTCACTGATGTTTATGATCGAGATCCGAAAATATCATCGACAACGATATCGAATCAAGTCTTATCTTTGCCGAGATAAATTCGCTAGCGAACTTAGCGACGACCGAGTTCTGTTCCGGAACAATTTAGCAGCGGAGACACTTGTCTCGGCCACATTACCGGTGAAATAGATTATTTCGCCGGTCGCTCGAACTCGCGTTCGAGACTTTTGAGATTCTATGTTAATTTCGCTGAGTTCGCTACATTCATCGTTATTTCGCCAGCATAAAAAATTTCTTCATAAACCCCTTTAAAAACCCCAACTGATTTCTTGTTTTGTTCAAACAACGATCACAGATGAGTCCAAATATGAATGAGCATTGTGAATCTTGGTTTGTTCGGTTCTTAAAACATACATCCATATCAAACCACAGAGATTACGGATTCAGATTCTAGGGTTTATGAACACAAAGAACAGTTATAGAGATTCAAACAGTGCACTGTTCACCGAAAATGTGAACCGATGACTACGATGGTTGTAGATGATGATTAATCGAAGATTTACCTGAAGATCTTTGAACGAAATAGAATCTTGTGTTGGTTTTAAAAATGTGTCCGAAGATGAGCGAAAGAGAAGATGAAGTGGTTTTTGAAAAGTTTGAAAAATGACGGTTTGATCAGATATATATACCGAAAATTTGATAACCAGCGAAATAACAATTTCGCTGGTATCTTATCTTCACCGCCACTTGCATATATTTAAAACAATTTTAATTTCGCTCGTACATTTCAAACTTTCTCGAAAAACGTGCCCAGTTTTGTTTAAAACACTAAAATTTATGAAATATTTACACAATTAAGAAAATTTGGGCCATTTAGACTCCGAACTTCGAATTTTCAGCTCTGGGAGGTTCCATTTGATGCGGATTTTCTTGAAACCTTCGATGCTCGTTGACATGCCTGCAGAAGATCATATCGCCAACACTTGCCAATTTCTTATTTATTATTATTATTAGTATTTACTAACCAGGGCACAAGAAAAACTGCCAGTATGTTTGTCCGCTTAAATCCATGCATCCTTCTTTCAACATGCCTTCGGAGAGCGCTTTTATCATGTTTTTGGTAATATTGACAAGTCTTCAATGGCCCTCACACAAGCTATTGAGAATAGAATCATTACGCCCGTGAGTCCCACATCAGGACATACCCCCGCGATCAAGGTATGCACAAAGGTTCTTCATAACAGGTGAGTATATTGGATTCATTCTTTTCAACGATAGAGCGGAGATCAGGCCTGTACTTTCGTACAACAGAGATCCTAAGAACTATCGAGGGCTGAGACAGATAGTTCGGTGAACAGGTCAGTACTTTCGTACAGCAGAGAGACCGAAACTAATCCATCAAAAGGTTTTGGCCAAAAATGGCACTTATTACGAAAGGGTTTGGCCTTTTTTTTTTTTTTTTGTAAGGCGCTTATTATGAAGGGATATCATAGAAGTTCTAGGTCAGCATGTATCTGGATGCAGCAGAAGACCAACTATGATACCCCCGAATGAAAACCAATATACAGACCCGAGATCTCAGACTTTGGCAATCTATCAACACAAGATTTAAGACCATTAAGCCATATGCCGCAACGTGTTACCCACTGTGATGCGTAATGCCTGAGAAAAGCCAGAATCCTTGTGTAAACGTTATGTTTTGCTCCCTAACAGCAGTTTACTCGTCGGTGTTGCTGAATCTACCGACATGTCGTTGCTTGGTACCCCGATTTCCTTTTTGTTTTGTTTTCTGTTTTGCAAGAAATGACAAAGTGTTAGCAATTTCTATCATTTCCTCTAACAGGAGTCAGATACAAGCATCTCAATTTTGATTTTCTGGAATATCCCCCCTAAAATCTTTATTTTCGAAAGTCCATTTTCCCGAAAATGAAATTTTAAGAATCAGAAAATCTTTTTGGTAGGCGACGCTTTATGATACTTGTTTCACTTTCAACAAACGTTTTTTTTTTTTTTTTTTTTTTTTTTTTTTTGTAAGGCGCTTATTATGAAGGGATATCATAGAAGTTCTAGGTCAGCATGTATCTGGATGCAGCAGAAGACCAACTATGATACCCCCGAATTTTTTTTATTTTTATTTTTTTTAATGAAAAACTATGGACAAAAGATAGAGAATTTACAAAAGCTTTTGGACAACAAGATTCATTTCCATTCAAGGAAATTAACCATTTCCAACCAGGTTACCAGCTGGTTGGATCGGGTTTTATCGAAGGCTTTTGTGAAAATGTCGGCCCGTTGCTGTGTTGTATCCACTGGCACCACTTGAATGTATCCTTTCTCGTAGGCATCTCGAATTACGTGAATGCGAATTTCGATGTGCTTTGTTCGGGAGTGGTGGATGGGATTCTTCACAATTCCTAGACAAGCCTCATTGTCGATGAATATAGGAGTCTTCATGATGTTGATTCCATAATCCAACAACTGATTTTGTATCCAGAGAACTTGTGAACAGCAGCTGTAAGCCGCTGTGTATTCTGCTTGAGCGGTTGAGGTGGACACCGTTGTCTGTTTCTTGCTTTTCCATGAGATCAGACGATTTCCCAAGAATTGACATCCTCCTGATACAGACCTGCGATCTACTTTACACCCTGCATGATCACTGTCAGAATAAGCAATAAGATCAAAATTACTATCTTTAGGATACCAAAGACCTAGTTTCGGAGTTCCTTTGAGATAGCGGAAGATGCGCTTCATAGCAGTTTCATGAGATTCTTTGGGGTTTGTCTGAAAGCGAGCACAGAGACAGACAGCCCACATAATGTCGGGCCTGCTAGCAGTTAAGTACATCAGAGAACCGATCATAGAGCGAAAGAAGGACTTGTTTACTAGTTTTCCTTGAGGATCCAGAGTAAGCTCCGTCTAAGAAGCAAACGGTGTGCTGGCAACTTTACAGTCGTGCATGTTGTATTTTATGAGAATATCCCGAATGTACTTAGCCTGATGAATGAGAATCCCATCCTCCTTTTGCTTCACTTCTAGCCCTAAGAAGAACGCCAGCTCTCCCATCATGCTCATTTCAAACTTTGCCTTCATGACAGACTCGAATTCTCTACACAGTTCCTCGTTAGTTGACCCGAAGATGATATCATCCACATAAATCTGAACCAGCATTACATCTTCTCCGACTCTTTTGGTGAAGATAGTCATGTCGATCGTTCCTCTTGTGTATCCACACTTCAAAAGATAAGTTGACAAAGTCTCATACCAAGCACGTGGAGCTTGGTGGAGGCCATAGAGGGCTTTGTCCAACTTGTAGTAGCGACCTTGGAAGTGAGGATCTTCGAAACCCGGAGGCTGATACACGTAGACTTCTTCCTTTACCTTCCCATACAGAAAAAAGCTCTTCACGTCCATCTAAAACACTTTGAAATTCCTGTATGACGCGTAAGCCAGGAATATTCTGATTGCCTCCAATCTTGCAACTGGAGCAAAAAACTCTTCGTAATCAATTCCTTCCTCCTGACAAAAACCCTGCACTACCAATCTGGCCTTGTTCTTGATTACAACTCCACGATCATCCATCTTGTTACGAAAGACCCATTTTGTACCAATCGGAAACTTTCCCTCAGGTAAATCTACTAATTCCCAGACTTTGAGTTTGCGAAATTGAGATAATTCTTCCTGCATTGCCTGAACCCAACTGGAGTCTAGAATAGCATCTTCAATATCCCGTGGCATGGACTGTGAGAGAAAAGCTACATAGAGACCTTTGTTGATGCTTGATGACTGGCCACGTGTACGTACTCCTTCTTCAACTGCACCTATGACATTTTCAAGAGGATGATTGCGATTTGTCTTGTATCCTGCATTTGTCTGAGACTCAATCTGCTGTGGAAGGTTGGTAAAGTGTTTGTCCACGTAAATGACCGGAGGATCATCTTCTAGAGTTGGTTCATCCACGTTTGCCAGTGAAGAAGAAGCACTGTTTTCTGGGGTGTTCTCAGGCAAAGTGTCACCAGTTGCTTCATCCACAGAGAGAAGTGGATCAGCTGAAGATGGAGAGAAACGGGTAGTGAACGGAGTCAAACCAATATCTGAAGTATCAAACAGAGGTTCAACTTGAGCTACTTCTGCAGGTTCTGCTTCTGGAACATCTTCTGGAATTTCAAAGGTGTTGAAGATCACACCCACATCATAAAACCAGTCAGGAGTACTTCCAGTGTTAGTGTAGTTTCCTTCTTGAAAGTCAACATAGTACGACTCAATCACCATCTTTGTTCTTTTGTTGTAGACTCTGTAGGCTTTCTGAGTGGATGAATATCCCATGAAGTAGCAGATATCACCCACTGCTTCGAACTTGATGAGATTCTCTTGAGTGTTTAGAAGAGTGCAAGAACATCCGAACGGTCTGAAGAAATCAATAAGCGGCTTTCTTTTGAAGAGAAGTTCATATGCCGTTTTTCCGTGTGGTTTTACAATGAGAACCCTGTTCAGAACGTTGCATGCTGTATTAACTGCTTCTGCCCAGAAGATGATTGGAAGCTTTGAATCCACCAGCATGGTCCTTGCGGCCTCAATCAACGTTCTGTTCTTACGTTCAGCAACCCCATTTTGTTGAGGAGTTCTGGCTGCACTGTATTGGAGATGAATTCCCTTTTCTGCATAGAAGGATATGAAGGTTTGATTTTTGAATTCGGAGCCATTATCACTTCTGATTGACTTCACTTTTCATTTGATCACGTTCTCAATCAAGGGAATGAATGCCTTGAGAATTTCAGCTGTCTCACTTTTTGCCTCAAGAAAATAGACCCATGAAAAGCGAGAGAAATCATCTGTAATCACCAAACAGTAAGAACTTTTAGCAAGACTTTTAACACTAATTGGACCAAACAGATCCATATGCATTAACTGAAGGGGTGCAGTAATCGTATTCATTGCTTTGGACTTGTGCGATTTCTTGTGTTGCTTTCCCTGGGTGCATGCTATACATTTTTCAGAAAAAGGAAATTCTTTTATCGGAAGTCCTCTTACTAAGTTTAACTTAGAGAGTTTGTTCATATTTTTGAAATTTACATGCCCCAATCGCCTGTGCCAAAGCAGTGACTCTGATTCTGAAGCCTTTGAGATCAAACAGGTCAAGTTGTCATTTGTCTTGGCATTTTTCATGTTGAGCACGTATGTGTTGTTTTGTCTTGGAGCAGTGAGCATGATCATTTCTGCAGGAACAACATATTCAGGCTTGAGAAATAGGCATTCCATGTCGTTGAAAAGCACCGATATCCCTTTATCACAGACTTGAGATACACTCATGAAATTGTAACACAATTCTGGGATATAGTTGACATTTTCCAACGTGAGGGCTTCAGAGACCACATCTCCTATTCCAACAATCTTACCTCCCTTCTCGTCTCCAGCAAATGACACGAAATCACCATCAATAAAACGAAAGTTCTTCAGAAGCTCTTTCAAGCCTGTCATGTGTCTTGAACATCCGCTGTCGACGTGCCAGATATACCAGATATACTCCATGAGCATTCGAAGCCATTTTTGGAGTTTATTCTGAAATACAAGAATATATACAGATTAGATTGATTTGGGAACCCAGACTTGCTTTATTTTGAATCTATCGTGGTTTTGAGCCACGATGTCCTCTTTTTGCTTCCAAAAATAAGCTGTTGAATTAACCAGATTTTTAACAGATTTCTTGAGATAATCTAGTTGATCTGTGAAATTCTTAACAAAGTCATATTCTGGTTTAGAAAAGTTCTTGCTTTTACAATGTTTCGCTGTATGTCCTAAATGACCACAGCGAAAACATCTTTTACGTCTGGGTCTTTTGGTGTTAGAAGATGATGTATGTGATGAGTGTCTTGAGCTTTCTGCTTTCTTCATTTTCTTGTCAACTCTGCTTTCATCTTCTGAACATTCTTCATCATTGTCAGAATCAGATGAACCTTCAGACGTTTGGTATTCACTTGAGTCCTGCTCTTCACTTGCTTTGTAGCTTGAATCACTGCAGTTTTGATCTTCGCTTGAACTTACTGAATCTTGGTCTTCACTTGTTTCAGCACTTGAACTTTCAGAGCTTTCATCATTTGCTGTTTAATCTTCACTTGAGGTTTTCAAGGTTTCTTCACTTGAAAATTCTGTGCTTTCACTGTCTGTTGTTCGACCTTCATTTGATGTTTCTGATTTTTGCTCATCCTTAGGACTCGAAGTCTTCTTTTCATCCTCTGAGCCAGCAATGCTTGAGTCTTCATTGCATTGATCTTCAGTGACTTTCTTTTCAGAATCTGTCATACCTGTTCGAGATAGAATAAATTCTGGAATTTCCTCGGTGAGGAATTTTCCAAAGCTATTCTTTTTCAATTATGGCACAAATACAGGAGATTCACAAACAACTTTATCATCACAGAATGTAGAATTTAAATCATGACATTCAAACATAGCATGTTCACAATCACGGGTCTCAAATGTAGGCACATGGCCCTTACAGTCATCCGAAGATTTAAATTTAGGCACACGGCCATTACAGTCATCCATCCTAATTAAATTATTACATTCACCCCGAATATTGTTTTCCTTAGAACAGTTCCAGGCGAACCAGTTAACAGTGGAATAACTGTCGCCTGAATAACCTATTCCTATTTTTGAACCGCCGCAGTCTCCATCCTCATCGCACACATCTTCTTTACACACAATTGGATCTGCATTACTTTTAGAAAAGTTAGCGGTGGTTTCGTTTTCACAAGAATTGTTTTGTTCTACAGAGGCCTTTTCATCAATGAGATCATTTTCGGGATGAGGAGTTGGTATAGGCACATAGTTTTTGCTATGTGGAGGAAGAAAAAGTTTTCTTTCATATCCTTGCCTATCCTTGTACCCGATCCCGTCTTTCACATACGTTGGTCGTTGGCAGTTTTTGATGTCAGTAAAGGCCTTTTGACTGACATTCCATTTATCGATGATAATTTGCAATTTATTCTTTTCGTTCAAAGCCTTTTCTAGTCTATCAGTGAGATCGTTAATGATAAAATCTTTTCTAATCACAAATTCTTTTAGAGTTTGCATTTCAGCTAAAGTTGAATTCAACTTTCTCTGATATGCGGCCTCCTTCAGTTTAAGTTCGTTATTCATTTTTAAGGCTTTGTCCTTTTGTCTCTCAAATTCTAGATTAAGAGACTTGTAATGTGCCACGACATCAACGCATGCTGGTGAGCATAACTTTACTTTAAAGTTATGTGGAATACTATTTACCAAGTCTTTGTCAGCCTTTTCTTTGGAAGATTCTGTTTTCATTGCTGCGGCTGAGGCTTTCTCTTTGTCTTTCTTCTGTTCAGATGCATCCTTAGGAATCTGCTCCTTAGTTCTTCAGACTTCTTTTCTTTCTCAGGTTCCGGAGAGGTGAGAATACTTTTCAAACCCTTGTCAGCGATGTTGTCACCTTTTGGAATTCCAGCTGTTGGCTTCTCAAACTGCTTTGAAGAGGACCCGCTTGAGATCTTTGCCATAAGAGCTTTGTTGACTTGTTCCTTTGCTTCAACAATTTCTTCACTCCAATCATAATCTTCAACAACTAAGGCTTTTGGTGTGCTAGGAGATGCGTTACTTTTGTTTTCTTCGATAGTGATTTATTTTACAGTAGGAGTGGCTTCAATGTTTCCTTCTTTCAACAAGGGGCAATCACGCTTGAAGTGGCCCAGATTCTTGCAGTTGTAACATCTCAGTTTGGATTTGTCAAAACCAGCCTTTCCAAGACCCATGCGTTTTTCGGTCTTGTCCTGAAATTTCTTCAACCTTAAGGTGATCATGGCCATCTGCCATTTCAGATCCATTTCCTCCATGTCATCTGGATTGACCTGATGCATGTCTTCAGCAGTGAACATTTCCTTCTTGAGCTCTCCTGACATTAAAGCTTCATAGCTACTCAGAAACATGTTGAAAAGTGCCACGTTTTCAGTAGACACTTTCAACGCTTGTGTATCACCAACAGTTACAGTCTTCTCACTAGGTTGTGGAGCTTTTGATGTGCTTGCAGAAGCGTTAGCATAGATCATGTCAGAAGCTTGTTGACAGACGCCACCTGAAGCAAGGAATGCCACATTCTTCATTCCAGCAGAAGTTTGATTGGTTTTTGAAGTGTAGCCAGCAGTGTTCATTTCTCGTTTGTTGACATCCATTTCAAAAGCTCTTAGAGTGTTAAGTCTGACAGAGTGACAGGATTTGGATTATTGAGGAAATCCTTCTTGATCATCATGCATTGCAAACTCCATTCCTTAGGGAGTGAATCCAGCAGCTTCTTGATAGCAGCACGGTTTGTGACAGGATTTCCTGCCTTCTTCATTTTGGTCATCATATGCAGAAAGCGACTGATGTGATCGGACAGACTTTCTCCACGAACTCCACAGAACATGTCGTATTGCTTCTGCACCATGTCTCTCTTACTTTCAATTAGCTCTTCATTTCCCTCATAATACTCAATCAATGCATTCCAGAGTGCACTTGTAGTTCGGTGTTCTTCAAACATGTTGCAGTCATCAGTTGACAGAGCCATGGTTAAGGCTGCATGCGCACGGCGATCGCGTTGGATTAGGGCCTTGTCTTCGTCAGTGAAGGTTGTGGGGTCAGGGTTAGCAACTACCAAGTCATTACGAACAATCGTTGGAATGTGGGGTCCAGCGGTGACTGAGACCCACAGATTGTAGACCGTGTATTCGAAGAACGACTGCATGCGAGTCTTCCAAGTGCTGAAGTCTTCAGCCCCTTTCAACTTTGGTGGCCTAGTGGTGGTTCCGGTCTCAAGTTCCGCTTGAGCAATTGGACTTAGTTGATTCAACGACATCTTGGCTTGATTTTGACAAAAGAGAGCTGATTAGAGGCTAAATTCGCTGACAGATCACTAGAGGCCGGTAACAGTATTAATTTCGCTGATGATTTGAGAAGCACGAACAATATCGCTGAAAATCTTCACCGATCTCCTATCTTCGCTGGTACACGATGATGTCCTGCACGAGTGAACAAGCTAATTCCGCTGATACAAGCAACACAAACGTTAGTTTGACTAATTTCGCCGATTACCGTGATAAGAACGCTGTGGTTCAATATCACAGTTCTCGAAGTCGCCTTCGATAATTTCGCTACAGGGTCACTTGACACTATTTCGCCGATAATCAATAATTTCGCTTGAATGATGATCGTCGAAATTAATGATCATGCGATGAGCTTCGAAAAGATTTCGCTATGTTCGCTATGTTCAATAATATTTTCGCTACATTCAAAATTTAATTTCGCTATCTTCAAAAATTGTTCGCTGTATTCATATTAATTTCGCTGGACAGAGGGCTTAACACGAACTAAAACCCTCTAATCACTCAAAAACAGCTCAAAAACCACCTTTTGATGCATCAAAATGTCCAAAATGACTCCCTAATCATATATTAACAACAACCTATCGATTAAACACACCAAATTAATCCATTTTAAGTCCAAAAATTTGAAAACCTTGAAACTTTTGAAAAACCTTCAAAACTATGAAAAATCTCAACAAGAACACAACAACCAAGAACACTAAGGCTTTGATACAAAATTGTATATCCCAATATCAGTCCGGATCACAGTGGTTGGTTGTTTTAGCCCAAAACACCTATTGATTAAGTGTTTGAACTATGAAAAAGTTAAGAATGATCAAAGATGAAGGTGAAGCTAGTGGATTAATGAATACAACAAGTGTTGTATTGAATCCAAACAATAGTGTAAATCAATAAAGCACCTTGGATATCAGATTGGAGCACAAGAACAATGATTGAATGTAAACAACACCAATATTCATTAAGAGAGCCAAAAGCTTGAAGTGGTTACAATACAGGGGCTATATATAGTGTTCCTGACTAGCCAGCAAATTTATAAATTTGCTGGAATCTTAACTACACCAAGTCAGGCTTCCTAATTCTATAGAATTACAAAATAAGCCCCTATACTATTAAATTAGCTACAAACCACTATAAAACTAATCCAGCACAAGTATGAATGATCTCAAAAGTTCCAACAGTTTTCGTGCATTTCATCTCAAACCATGCACCACGTTTCTCACGAACTCGTTATACGTTTGATGTTTGATTTGTGACTTATTACATAAGTCATGATCACAACCCGCTCGTTGTGTCCGTGTAAATTAGTTTTTACACTTTGTATCAAAATGTGTATCCTTTTGACAACTTATTAGTAGTCCAAAATAACATATACACCAATGATATCTAAACATCAAAAGCCAAAGTGTTATTATCTTCAACACTTTTTACCGAAATAAACGCAATTATTTCGTTCGGTGTCATGTTTTGAGGTACTCCCTCAATGGAACACGTATAACTTGTTTCGTCAGTTGTCCAAAATATAAACTTGTTTACAATTAACTACTCGCAAGTAGTTGAGCAACTTATTATATTTATAACAACATCGAGTTGTTTTTCACCAAATAGTCTCTCCAAGACTATTATATGGTTCAAGACGTTATACTTTGCAAAGACATGTTTTATTCGTTCAAAACATTTCTCGTTTTTGCAAGTGTTTTAATATTAAACTATATATTTATGTTTTGATTACAAATCAAGACAATAAACCTTATAATAGTTTAATAAATAAAACAATTTCAAACTTGCTCGGTTGAAAATAAAACGAATACACATCGTTTTCATAAATGATTTATCATATTCAAACCATTTCTAACCGCTGTTAGATAATAACGATTATCAATCGTTAATATGAGTGGTTTGTATGAAAACCAGTTCTACTATGCTAATTAGAATTTAAATGTTTAACAAACATTCAAAATATTCGGTTTTATAGAGTAAACCGCTTCTAACGCGCTCGTTAGAAATAAAACGAATACATTTATTCACTTTTGGTTTACTTAAATGAACGTTTTCTAACACGCTCGTTAGAAATGAACACATATCTTTTCCAACACGCTCGTTAGAAAATATATAAAACGACTACAAATCATCTTAAATAGTTTATCATAGTTAACCCGGTTCAAACCCGCTCGTTAGAAATTAACGATTGCAAATCGTTAAAATAGTTGGTTATAAGATAAACTAATTCTAATACGCCCATTAGAAAATTAAACGATTATTTATTGCCATAAGCCGTTTTGGTTTATTTAAAATAAACGTTTTCTAACCCGCTTGTTAGTAGTAAACTATTGACAGAGTCGTTAAATCGTTTCTAACACGCTCGTTAGAAAATAAACAACTATCAAACTCTTTAAATCGTTTCTAACATGCTCTTTAGAAATAATCGATTACAAAATTTGTTTCGAAGTTTATAAAAAAAATATAAACTATTTCTAATACACTCATTAGAAATAAACAAATAAAAAACGTTTAAACGTATGTGAAAAAAAAAATCCGTTTCTAACTCGCTCGTTAGAAATTTAATAGTTTAGACGAAACCGTTACAAGGTTTATTATCCAAAATAATTGTCTCCAACACGCTCGTCGGTTAATTATTTGAAATAATAATATTTTCTAACACGCTCGTTAGAAAATCTAAACGTATCTTTTCTAGCACGCTCGTTAGAAAATCTAATCGTCTTTTAACAAGTTAGTTTTACACAATCATCGTATCTAACACGCTCATTAGATATAAATGATGATATTAAAACTTATTATTCTATAAAATTCTAACACGCTCGTTAGAGATATAAAAAGTTTTAATCGTGTTATTCTTTCAACAACGTTTCTAACACGCTCGTTAGAAAATATTAAAACTAGTTATTTTATAAAATAATTACTTTCTAAAATGCTAATTAGAAAATATAAAAATTTAAGACTTTTAAAACCAACATTAATCTCACAATTATGGTTACTAAAAGCTTATTAAAAAAAAAATTAAACGTTACAAACATTTAATTTGTAAGGGGTTACAAAATAAAATTTTCTAATACGCTCATTAGAAAATTTAGTATTTCAAAAACCTATTGAAATACATATTATTTTGTATATGTTCGGTTTTATCTAAACACGAACAAAAACCACGAACTCCAAAACTTGAATCAAAAAGTCGTTTTGCAACTCGGTATTCGGATTAAAGACTGTACTCCAATCATAAAATTAATCCGACTCATTGTACTAAATAAATATTTCCCAAAAAAATATTTTCAAGATTTTAACAAAAATCTCATTAAATATTTTAACTTTCGTGAACCTAAATCTTCGTAGAGAAGGGATTTAAGATTGTAGCAATAATCTTCACGAAAGTCTGTTTTAAGATTGTAGGAACTAGGTTCATTTTTTAATAAAATATATTACAAAATATATAATAACGAGACTCTCGTTATTTGTGGGAAATTCTTCTAGTACAATACCGGTTACATAAACTAAATAAATAAATGTAATATACAATTTAATTGTACCAATCTTGATTCAAGTCGATGTCTTTGGAAACTTCAACCACACCTACGAGATCGAAACTCCGCTGCAAGACAAGCAAAATTGTTGACGGTTTTGGTTGAGACACGTGTTCAAAACGCTTCCCTTAAAACAGATTTCGCGCCTCCTCTCAGACGGTTCTGTCTCCCAGGGTACAACAACCGGAACAGTATGTGTACTGCCGGAGATGGCACTCACGCCCAAGATTCCACCGGGTATAATGGTGTTCTAATTTAGTAGAAAAAGTGAAGTTGTTTAGTTTGAGAGTTCTCCTCTCAATGTGACAGAAACTCGTTTCTAACACTTTTTAGTTATTGAGATTCACTAGTATATATTCTTCCATATGAACCCAACGTTCATATATATATATATATATATATATATATATATATATATATATATATATACTTACAAAAGATGAAACCTATTAACCATTAATATTGTAATTAACAAGATCATCAATCTAGTAATAAACAATATTAATTTGTAATAACATGTACCATTAATATTGTAACTAACAAGATCATCAATCTAGTATTAAACAATATTGATGTGCAATAAAATGGAATTGATGTGGTCAAATGACCCGTGCGCCACATGGATGCAACTACGCATACCGGGACGCCACCTGGTCATGCGCCATCCATACTCGTGCGCCACCGCGCACCGCACTAGAACTCGCGCGGACACATAGCCTTGCGGAGTCGCGGGCCACATCGACATGTGCCATGCCATGGCATCCGCCTACGCCACTCAAGGGTGCGCCATAAGCGGACCCGCCATGTATCTGACCACCCGCTCATGGGCAAAAATACAAAGGCGGTGTGCAAAGTTCAAAGCGCACTACATAGGGCCTATAGCCCACGTCATGCGCGCATATATGCAGGTGCGATGCACCCTTTGGGTCCCCACTAGTGTTTGCCTTCAAGGAGTGCTCCTCCTTATATACCACTTTAAATTTTGTCATTCCACCTATGTGGGACAAGGTGACAAATCTCAATCCATTTTTCTCATCTTTGTTTGTTCCAAACATACAACTTCAAGCTTCGATATCTCATTCATCTTAGCTCTATTTGGACATAGTTTGAACACAAACCCATAAATAATTATTTATACAACACATATATAAATATTATTGATGTCCAAATATTTAGTGAAAAACTCATTTTCACTAAATTTCCAACATCTTTCAAGCGAGGCATCATGCACAGGATGTGTTTGGAGAATTTCTGAAGCGTCCGGCGAGTTGCAGGTTTCCAGCAATGAAATCTGAAGACACTATTAAACAAGAAAACAAAGAACTAGACAATGGAAGAGAATTATCATTACGACAAGATTATCGTCTTTAATCGGAAGTTCAAGATCACCGAACGTAAGCCACCGCCAGACGTCACTGACGCCTTCAGTTCCTGCACCGACAGAGACTCCCAGATGTCGCCGGATCACTTCTGACGGTTTTTAATCGAGTTCAAGCGACAAGAACATACCACAATCAACGACTCGTGTTTAATGTTTTATTTATGTGATAGCGTAGGATTAATTCAAAGTTACACACATGATATAAAACCGAAGAATCATAATCTCATGGGATGCTTTTTGTTGCTTCATTCATGTTTAGCTAATGTACTTTATGCTTCTTTAGTCATATTTTGATATATAAGAATAATATGAGCAGACGTTTAAATTAGTTCTTATTAATAGATTATAAGTATTACAAGTGTCTTTTATGAATAATCATATAAAAACAAGCTTAATGTAAAAACAAATGGAGGTGGAAACGAGTAGTGGCGGATCTAAGAACTTTTTTACTGAGTTTCTTTTGTTAGATTCTCACTAATTCACACTATTTTTTCAGTGGAGGTATCCACACATCCCTCCCAAAGTATTTACACATCCCCTAACCCTAAATGACCCTCATTGCCCAATACGCCTCAAACTGGCCCCACCCATACGCCCTTATTGCCCAATACGTTTGAAAATGATCCCTACCATCTAATTAATGCCAATCATTGGGTATCAGCCAATGATTACCAATGATTGGGGTGTAAGGAACTTTATTTTTGCTAGGGTATTTGTATGGGGAAGTTGTGAAATATTAATATAAGAAAATTAATTTTTTTTTATAAAATGTTGTTATAAAAAATTGTGTTAGTATTATAAAAACATTATATTTTTATGAAATGAATTGTGTATATTATAAAATGCCAATTTTTTATAATTATTATTAAATGTCAATTTTTTTTTTATAAAACGAATTGTATATATTACAACATAGTTTTTTATTTATGAATTATTATTATTATGTGTTTAATTGTCAAAATTTTTAACTGTCAAATTTTTATTAAACGACTTTTATTTAATATTACTAAATGAGTATTATTACGTCTTTAATTGTCAAACTTTTAAATGTCAAATTTTATTATATTGGTATATTATAACGTTTTATTAAATGTCATCTTTTTTATTTATCAATTACTATTATGTGTTTAATTGTTTCCATAACGCAATGTGTATGTTAAAAAATGTCAACTTCTGAAAGTCTTTAATTGTTTTTCAATTGTCGTTGATTAACCATAACGCAACAAGAAACGTAATTCAAAATGTAATTAAACATCGTTTTATGTTAATACACAAAACATGTAACTTTGATACAGAATGTAACGACTAAACCCTAAACCCTAGATCGCTAATTGTCACATATTTTTAAATTCCTGTACAGGAAAACGATGGGTGCAGCATACACAATACAAAGACGTCCCGGCTGTCTTGAAATTGCGTACCGAACCCTACCTTCCAACGGGATTCTGCTTCACATCTACCACACTGAAATGGAATAAGGGATCCGGAGGTTGGAGCAGTGGAGTCGGCATTTCGTTTATCAACCACTGTCCAGTCTTCCGCATCTTGTCAGGATGGTGAGAGAAGTGGCATTACCGTTGGTGGAAGGCTCATGAGAACACTAATGAACTCCTCTCTTGGAAGGACATGTTACAGGGCAGACCGCGTTGGCTAGCGTCACTAGGAGCTGACAAGGCAACAGGCTACTCCGATAACACGTAATCCTAGATCGGCGTTCTATTGCCTGAATCTGAAATACGAACGTAGTTTCTCCATAAGGATTATGCTACCACCACCGTCAAAACACCGACTTTCGATATCCTGTTAATAAAAAATACAATTTAGCATTAGACTCGGCATTAGAAAATATATTGTAAAAAAAAACAAAAAACAAAACATCAACACAGCCGACCCACCACCACCACCACCACCACAGCCGACCCACCACCACCACAGCCGACCCACCACCACCACCAACACCACAGCCGACCCACCACCACCACCCCAGCCGACCCACCACACACCACCCCAGCCACCCACCCCCACCACCACCACCACCACAGCCGACCCACCACCACCACAACCACAACCATAACCACAACCCCAACACCAACACCAACACCATCCCCACCACCACCACAACCACAACCACAACCCCAACACCACCACAAACCGCCAAAATAAAACCACAAAAAAACAAGGGTAAACAAACACGCCAAAATAAAACCACAAAAAAACAAGGGTAAACAAACCTTGAATATTTTGACCGTATAGACCGATACGAGAGCGAAAACTATACGAGAGACGCGTGTGGTCCCCTTCCGGATTGTTATCGTGTGGTCTAGAACTCGTCCAAAAAATAACTGTTGGATATAACTTTTGTATTTGGATATGTACTTGTTCTCGGTTAAACTATAAAAAGAAGGTGAAACTGAACTTCAATGAGACCCGTATGGGTCGATGAGATTCTTATGCAAGTGGGGTGTCATAAATGTCAACTTTTCAGAAAAAGTAGGTGGATAAGAGTCTCATCGAGCTATACGATGTCACACCCCTTTCTAAGGCGGAAGCACGAGGTGTGATCTTGAAAGGTTCTCATTGCATATGAAAGGTAAACTTACTACATGCTCATAAAATAACTCCAAATGCCGTTATCATTACACATAATTAAAACATAACATAGGTTAAGTGTTTACATCACAAGACATCATATTGTCTGAAAAGTTTACACCTTATTTTAAAGACAAACATGAAGGTTTGATCCTTATATCCCACACAAGATGGGATATAGAAACCAAATCCCACAAAAACAGGCATCGGAGTCTTTACACGACATGACTAAAACAAAAGCGACATCTTGAAGAAAGAGTAAGACCGCGCACACATCCACTTTAGTTACCTGAAATACATGTGAGTTTTGGAAAATCGTCAACATAATGTTGGTGTGAATTCATGCAGTTTTTGTATTGAATGTTTATATACTTGAATGAAAACATGGTATGTAATTTGTATGAAACAAGTATTTCTGTAAATATAAGGAAATCGAGATCGCTAATGGTTTGCAAGGCCATTAACATGTGACAAGACATAGGAAGCATCCAAACCATAGGCATTTTTAGTTGTCGAGTCCACGACTGTCGATTCACGACTAGAGACACAAAAACACTGCTTGGTAAAAGAGTGGCCAAGAGTGTGGTTGCCTGAAACCCATTAGATCTAACCTTTTGTTCCGCGGTCTTGGTATGTAACTGATTAATGGTGCTTATGGCACCCTATTCGTGACATGATCTAAAGTATCATTCCTTATTTTTGCATTCAACATACCATAACACATGTATTTTCCCCAAGTTTAGAAAACAAGTAAAAGTTTAAAAGTGGGGACATGAACTCACAACTTTGTGTATCCTGCGCCGTAAACTTCACCGGTTGGTTTTATAGCGTCGTGACCTATACGTGTTCTATTAACGTTAGTCACTAGACTTGTATCGCACAATTACAAGTCACCATCTTTTATGTATGTGTTCTTTGTGGTTAAAATAATTTATATTTTAAACTATGCATCTTACTTATATTATTTTCCCAAAAATAAATATAAGTATTTTGTATTTTTCACCAAAAATCAAGACTTTGATTTTTATTACTTTCCAGATTATATTTCTTAAAAATAATATATTTTTAAGACTTTGTACGAATCATATATATTTTGTCATGCTATGAAATATATATGTGTTTATTCTTGTTATCCACCCGAGTTATATATTTTCGTCGAAAAATATATTTTAAGTTTATAACTTGTCTAAGTTAAATAATATATTAAGAAATATATTTTCATAAATATATTTTCTTGTATTTGTCCATGCATGTTGTATGTGTATTTTTGTATTTTTACTCCTTAGGAGTTTTTATTGTATCTTCAAGTCCTAATACACTACTACATATAATAATACACATAATGTACACTTAGCACAAAAATTGGCGATCAATAAATATATATATTTTCCTTAAAAATATACATACTTAATATCGATTTTTATCTTGAAGAAATCATCATTTCTTAACTTGAAATTTACACAAAAATTAGGGAAACCTTGGTAAATATTTTTAGGTGAATTTTTAGAGAATAAGTTTCACCAAAACTTATATTTTTCTAAGTGTCAAAATTTTATAAAAATTTTGAGATAGTTTCCCCTAAAAATGGAGGTTTCCCATGTTTTCAAAACATGTGTTTATTTTCTTGTCAAACAACAATCATCAACAACATATACTAATTTCTTCATATGAAACATCATGATGAACTTGATTCTTGTTAAACTTGTGTAGTCTTTTAGATCTACACTTTACATAAGGTGGTCTTTCCAAAATAAGTGTTCTTGTAAATTTTTAACCAACTTTTTATAAGACTTTATTTTACTAACCAACTCATACATGAGTTTAATGGTTTCAAAGTTTGCAATTCATGTTTCTAAAACCATTTTTATGTTTATTAGAAAGATCATTGTTTTTAATATCATGTTTACCCATGGATCTTTCAGGATCCATGCTTAATATCTTTAGATCTTTCAAAAACAAGCTTTATGTTATATTTTTAACAAACCTTCCATGAGTTTTAGTTTCAAAGATTAATTCTACACATACTTTATCACTTCAAAATCACAAGTTTATGCACAAAAGTTCATATTTCAAGTTCACATCATGCTTCATATATTCATCTTCAAGTTTAACCATGGATCCTTCATGATCCATGCTTAAACTTGGTAGATCCAAGCTTTAACATACTTGATCTAATCATAAACACAAGATACCAGATCAACAACTTCATTACATACACTAAAATTTCATGCAATCACTTATTTTCCTCATGAGTATGTTAGATCTTCTTATTTTTAGCATTAAAGGTTAAGTTGTTTAGATGGTGAATCTTGTACATAACATAAACATGACTTAAATTAGTGATCAAGAAGCTTACTAGTAGCTCTAATGGCTAGGGATGAAACTCAAGAAGATGAAGATGATAAATGTGATGGATAAAAGCAACGAGAGAAGGTCCTTCCACTTCCGATGTCACCAAGCTTCCTAACTTAGCTTCTAGCACCTTGTGTACACCTTGGAATGGATGAATGATGATGATGGTGGGTGGTTGTGGTTTCGGCCGAGAATGGAGGAGAAGGGAGGAGAAGAGTGGTGTGAAGTTGTGAAGAAGATGATGAGTGGTGATCCCTTGGTTAATCTTTATAATCTTCCAACAATATTTAGTCCAATGGTTAATGTGTTCTATCAGTACATAACATATCCATGATCACAATCTTATGAAATCAAAATAAATCAAGGGAGATCTTGATGGTGGGGCCACCTTGTGACCGTCCACACAAGGGGGGGGGGTCTTGGTTGTTTTTCAATTACTAGTTACATAAACAAGTTAAGTTTCAAGTGTCTTGATTAGGGATTTAATGTGTTAATATGTTATAAGATGTGTTATGATGTTCGGGGATCATAACTAGCTTGGAAACATTAAAACAATGCTTCTAGTATAATTTTGATGTTTCGGGTAGTATCCGGTTGTTCTGTTAGATGCCGGTTCGTTAAAGTGCTAAACTATATCGTTTAGTGTTCTTTATGTACCCTTTTGTGACAGTTTCAATTCCCGACACTTTGTGTAACACCCTTAAATTTTTACTTGAATTTAAGACTAATTTTATACATTTTATACTAAAGATATTAAATTACTATAAGATTCATAAGTCAAGATTACAAGTAGATAAACATTAGTCAACTAATGACTAAGTTAAAACATTCAAAAGTTGATTAATAATTGTTTACAACCCATGAACAAAGTTTAAGTAAGATTAAACACATAGCGGAAGCTTCAAAAGTCGTGTTCGGTTCTTCAAAAGTTGATTGATCGTCGTCCATAATTTTGAGTACCTAAGACTGCAATGTTTACATAAACATTTATGTTAGAATGGTCAGAATATTACTCGTTCAAAACTACAATCGAAATGAAATTTAAATTTTTCAATCTCACAAAAATTATAAAAGTTACGGTGGTCAATGTTCAATAAATGTCCACCGTAAAGCAGTAGACCCACGCCGTAAACATATAACCTCTACCGTAAATAACGGTACTACCGTAATTTACGGTAGTACCTGGAATTTCATGTTTTGTTTTGTTTGTTCATTACACCAAGATCCCAACTCTCGGATTTCAGTTTTTTTCTATGATACCGATACATTAAAACCTCGTATTTCTTATATGTTATATATTAACCAATCATCAAAGAACAATCTATCATATTCCGGAGCATTAATCATGCCTTACTTGATTGTTCGACCCGTTTGGATGCCAAGATTTAGGCATCAAACAAGGTATTTCAAAAATCCAATTTCTATCAATTGTTTTGACCCGTTTCACTTGTTTAAGATGCAAAGTCACTTCCGTGACGTATTGGTCTATCTTGTTTACCATGTTTTCAAAACTACAACATAAAACTAACAAATAATTTATAATGTAACGAAACGGTAATTTCGTACCTTTAGAGCACGTCTTTCCCCCGTGAATTCCCTCCGGCTTGTCCGCTTGATGATCCGGACTCTTTGCCTAGAAGATTCAGTTTACAGCTTGTTTAGAATTCTTTTCATGACCATAATCATATCATTGTGAAACATGATCAAATCTGCGTTTTCATCATATTTTTATCATTTAAATCCTCTCTTAGGCATTTCAACAAACACCTAACGGGCCAGATTCGTCTATAATTATTACCAAGTTCATGATTTGTAATTAACATCTAATTTCACTAAATTAGTAAATTTCACATACATCTTGACATCTATATTTCTGAATTTACTTTACCGATTTCAGATTTTACTATAACAATAGTCATAATTCTAGTATTCTTCAAGTTTTCTTCAAGCTCATAGTCTCCTAACATGTAAACCCCAACCCTTACAAACATGATGCAAGGTTTTCACAAGGAATCACCTAGGGTTTGACTCTAAACATCATATTAATTCAACATTCATTCATGCATGTCATAACTAGGCTCAATTTTCAGTTTTTCACAATTAACCTAGAATTCATGATGGATCAAAGTACCAGAATTTTACATACCTTTTGATCCTTACGATGAGGTGATTACTAATTTGTGTTTAGAATTCGATTTGGGAAGGATTTGAGGCTTCAATTTTGCAGATTTTCATGTGAAGCTAGGGTTTGGAGAATACCCTGGTCGCCCTCCTTCCTCTTGTTCGACCAGACACACCCAAAATGGTGTGTTTGGTGAGTTTTGTTAAAATTCAGAATTTAACTTTCATTCTTAGGCAAGTTTGGTCCCTCACTTATCAACTAGCTTTAATTTCTAGTGTTTTTAATCTAACGGTAGGTGAACATCCCAACTGCCTCCAAAGTCGATTATACACGCCCGTAGCATGTCCCCCAATGTTTGTATCGTTCTTTCACTTTGTCCATCCGTTTGAGGATGGTACGCAGTGCTAATGAACAATTTGGTCCCCATTTGCTCTTGGAAATCTCGCCAGAAATTCGAAGTAAACCGGGTATCCCTATCAGACACGATGGACACCGGCACCCCATGCCGGGCTATGATTTCCTTGGTATAAACTTCTGACATCTTTTCTAACGTATAAGTCTCACGAATCGGAATGAAGTGAGCACTTTTCGTCAATCTATCCACCACTACCCATATGGCATCAAAACCACGATTCATTTTAGGTAACTTGGTTAACAGGTCCATTGTAATATGTTCCCATTTCCAAACCGGAATTTCTAACGGTTGGAGTTTGCCGTATGGTTTCTGGTGCTCCGCCTTGACTTGTAAACATGTCAAGCATTTTTCCACATACTTCGCCACATCCCTCTTCATTCCGGGCGACCAATAATTTTGTTTCAAATCATTGTACATCTTGGTCGCACCCGGATGAATTGAATAACGTGATTTATGAGCTTCATTAAGTAGAAGCGCCTTCACTCCACAGGTATGTGGGACCCATATCCTTCCGTATCGAGTTTTCAACCCGTGATTCCCATCCGACAAATCTTTCAATTGACCGATTATTCTTTCTTTCTTCCAATTCTCTTCTTTCATTGCTTCGAATTGCGCCTCCCGAATACGTTCAAGTATACCTGAGGTCACCACGAGTTGCATCGATCTTACTCGTATTGGGACATAGTCCGCCTTTCTGCTCAAGGCATCCGCCACCACATTAGCCTTTCCGGGGTGATAATGTATTTCACAATCGTAGTCTTTCACCGTTTCCAGCCATCGCCTTTGTCGCATATTTAACTCCTTCTGATCGAAGAAGTATTTCAAGCTCTTGTGGTCGGTGAATATGGTGCACTTTACCCCATACAAGTAGTGCCTCCATATTTTTAATGCAAATACCACCGCAGCCAACTCGAGATCGTGCGTGGGATATTTCTTCTCGTGTATCTTCAATTGTCTCGAGGCATAAGCTATTACCTTGCCCCGTTGCATCAACACGCAACCGAGCCCTGATAATGAAGCATCCGAATAAACCACCATGTCTTCGACTCCGTCCGGCAATGTTAATACCGGAGCTTGAGTTAACTTTTCTTTTGGCGTTTGAAACGCTTTCTCTTGATCAGCACCCCAAATGAACTTTTCTTTCTTCCGTGTTAGCTTTGTTAGCGGTGACGCAATCTTGGAGAAATCTTGAATGAATCTCCTATAATATCCCGCAAGCCCCAAAAAGCTTCTAATTTCCGAAGGGTTCTTCGGAAGATTCCATTTTGACACAGCCTCTATCTTTGACGGATCCACCAATACTCCGTCGGCACTTATGACGTGGCCAAGAAATTGTACCTCTCGTAACCAAAAGGCACATTTAGAGAATTTTGCATACAACTTCTCTCGTCTAAGTGTCTCTAACACTTCTTGTAAGTGGTGTGCATGTTCAGCTTCACTTTTCGAATACACCAAGATATCATCGATAAACACGATGACCGACTTATCCAACATTGGCTTGCAAACCCGGTTCATGAGGTCCATGAAAGCCGCGGGTGCGTTTGTTAGTCCAAATGACATCACGAGGAATTCGTAATGTCCGTATCTCGTGCGGAAAGCCGTCTTCGGCACATCTTCTTCTTTGACCTTTAGTTGGTGATACCCCGATCTAAGGTCAATTTTTGAAAACCAGTTCGCACCTTGTAGTTGGTCGAATAGATCATCTATCCTCGGGAGCGGGTATCGGTTCTTTACCGTGAGTTTGTTTAACTCCCGGTAATCGATACACATACGCATGCTCCCGTCTTTCTTTCTCACGAACAATACCGGTGCGCCCCAAGGAGACACACTCGGCCTTATGAATCCCTTGTCAAGCAGGTCTTGAATTTGGGACATCAGCTCTTGTAATTCTGACGGTGCGAGTCGGTATGGGGCTTTTGCTACGGGTTTCGCACCCGGAATCAATTCGATCCCGAACTCTACTTCCCGTTCAGGCGGTATCCCCGGTAAATCCTCCGGAAACACATCTTCATAATCTCGTACTACCGGTACCTCTCCAATCTTTCGTGATTCTTTTTCGGGCTCATTAGCGTATATTATGAATGCCTTGCATCCTCGCTTCATAAGCTTGTGAGCTTTCAACATTGAGCATACTATAGGGTTGCCTCCTTTTTCGCTATAAATGGTGACGTGTTTCCCGCTCAGAGATGTTAGTTTTATCTCTTTACGAAAACACACGATCTTTGCATGGTGTTGAGATAGCCAATCCATTCCAACGACTACTTGAAATTCTCCCATTGACATCGGGATTAGGTTTATCGAATATTCTTCGTCGCCAATGCTCAGTTTACAGTTTTTACATACATCACAAACAATAAAGCTCTTGTTATTACCTATCTCTACTTCTAAAGGCACAGGTAATTTTGTTAGAACAAATGAAGGATGTCGAATAAATCTATATGAAACAAAGGATTTATTCGCACCCGTATCAAATAACACGTGTGCAGGAATTGAATTTACAAGCAAATATACCTGAGACCACGTCAGGTTCAACCTTTGCTTCTGCAGCGGTTAGTTGAAAAGATCTTGCCTTTACTTTTGGGGCTTCACCTTTCGGTTCCTGTCCATCCTTCTTTCCAACCAGTTCCGGGCATTCCGACTTCTTGTGACCCGTTCGATAACAATTGTAACAAACCGTCACTTTCTCCGGGCACGATATAGCCATATGTCCCGTTTTCTTGCATATGGGACAAGGCTTATCCTTGTAACGGCATTCGCCTTTATGACCCTTTCCGCAGATTCTGCAACTTGGCGACCCGCCTTTCGTATCAGATTTCTTTGCGCTTTCGTTTGTTCGTGCCTTCTTAGTAGGGCTTGGGTTTACATCTTGTGCTTTCCGTTCACCCCGTTCAATGCTCTTTTTCAGTTCGATCTCCCTTTCCCGAGCAGCGTTTATGATCTCGGTAAGGGTCTCGTATTTTGAAGGGGTGATAAATTCCCTATACTCAGCACTCAACATGTTGTGGTAGTAGTATATCTTTTGTTCTTCATTCGTCACTAGATCATCGCAAAACTTCATCTTATCCATAAACGTTGCCGTGATTTTGTCTATGGTCTCATTCTTGTGCCTAAGTTGCATGAACTCCTCCTTGATTTTATTCATAACCGCCTTTGGGCTATGATGCTTAAGAAATGGCGTCTTGAATTCTTCCCAAGTCATGACCTTAGCAGCTTCAATACCGATCTCTCTCTTTTTGTTGTCCCACCAATCTTTCGCTTGACTCCTTAGTTGACCCATACCATAGGCTACGTAGTCATCTTCATCACAATGGGTCCTCTCGAATACCCTTTCG